>CAUYON010073695.1:0-15103 GCA_963573935.1 Arctocebus calabarensis | reverse complement strand
TCACTCTGATCAAACCTGTCAAGCCAGAAGAGAACGGTCATTGAATTTTAATCTCCTAAAACAAAATAACTTTCAACCCAGGATTCTGTATCCAGCTAAACTGAGTTTCATTTATGATGGAGAAATTAAATACTTTAATGATATCCACATGTTGAAGAAATTTGCTATAACTAAACCAGCTCTGCAGGATATTCTCAAACCTATCCTCCATAATGACCAGCATAATCCTCCACCATACAAGTTTTCTCACCCAGAAAATTCTTACCAAATTCCAACATCTACAGGAACAAATGGATTAAAAATGTCCACTAGAATGTCTACAGATTTATCAATATTTTCAATTAATGTTAACGGTTTAAATTGTCCTCTAAAGAAGGATAGGCTGGCTGACTGGATACAAAAACTCAGGCCACATATCTATCTATCTGCATACAAGAATCTCATTTTATCTTAAAAAATAAATATAGACTCAAGTGAAGGGAAGGTCATCTATATTCCAGGCAAATGGAAAACAGACAAAAGCAGGTGTTGCAATCTTATTCGCAGATACAATAGACTTTAAACCAACCAAAATAAGGAAGGATAAGGATGGTCATTTCATATTTGTTAAAGGTACTACTCAATATGAGATTTCAATTATTAATATTTATGCACCCAACCAGAATGCACCTCAATTTATAAGAAAAACTCTAATAGACATGAGTACCTTGATTTCCTCCAGCTCTATAGTAGTTGGAGATTTTAATACTCTTTTAGCAGTATTGGATAGATCCTCTAAGAAGAAGCTAAGTGAAGAAATTTACATTTAAATTTAATCATTCAACATCTGGATTTAATGGACGTCTACAGAACATTTCATCCTAATAAAATTGAATACACATTCTTCTCATCAGCCCATGGAACATACTCCAAAATTGATTACATGTTAGGTCACAAGTCTAACCTCAGTAAATTTAAAAGAATAGAAATTATTCCTTGCATCTTCTTGGACCACCATGGAATAAAAATTGAATGCAACAATAACAGGAATCTGCAAACTCATACAAAAACATGGAAGCTAAATAACCTTATGCTGAATGATAGATGGGTCATAGATGAGATTAAGAAGGAAATCGCCAAATTTTTGGAACAAGACGACAATGAAGATACAAATTATCAGAACCTCTGGAATACTGCAAAGGCAGTCCTAAGAGGGAAATTTATAGCACTGCAAGCCTTCCTCAAGAGAACAGAAAGCGAGGAAGTTAAGAACTTAATGAGACACCTCACGCAACTGGAAAAGGAGGAATATTCCAACCCCAAACCCAGCAGAAGAAAAGAAATAAGCAAAATCAGGGCAGAATTAAATGAATTTGAAAACAAAGGAATTATACAACAGATCAACAAACCAAAAAGTTGGTTCTTTGAAAAGGTCAATAAAATAGAGAAACTGTTGGCTAACCTAATTAGGAAAAAAAGAGGAAGATTCTAACTTTATCAATCAGAAATGGTAAAGACGAAATAACAACAGACCCCTCAGAAATTCAAAAAATCCTGAATAAATATTACCAGAAACTTTACTCTCAGAAATATGAAAATATGAAGGAAATTGACCAATATTTGGAAGCACGCCACCTTCCTAAACTTTCCCAGAATGAAGTGAAAATGTTGAACAGGCCAATATCAAGTTCTGAAATAGCATCAACTATACAAAATCTCCCCAAAAATAAAAGCCCAGGAACAGATGGCTTCTCGTCAGAATTCTACCAAACCTTTAAAGAGGAACTAGTACCTATATTATTCAACCTTTTCCAAAATATAGAAAAAGATGGAATATTACCCAACACATTCTGTGAAGCAAATATCACCTTGATCACTAAACCAGGAAAAGACTCAACAAGAAAAGAAAACTACAGACCAATATCATTAATGAATATTGATGCAAAAATATTCAATAAGATCCTAACAAACATAATCCAGCAACACATCAAAAAAATTATACACCATGACCAAGTATGCTTTATCCCAGGTTCACAAGGCTGGTTCAATGTACATAAATCCATAAATGTAATTCAGCACATAAACAAATTAAAAAATAAAGATCATATGATTCTCTAAGTTGATGCAAAATAAGCTTTTGATAATATCCAGCATCTCTTCATGATCAAAACACTTAGGAAAATTGGTATAGAAGGGACATTCCTTAAACTAATAGAGGCCATCAACAGCAAACCCACAGCCAATATTGTAATGAATGGAGTTCAAATGAAATCATTTCCACTTAGATCATGAACCAGGCAAAGCTGCCCATTGTATCCATTGCTCTTCAACATTGCAATGGAAGTTTTAGCCATTGTAATCAGGGAAGAAAAGCTGATAAAGAGTACCCACATAGAATCAGAAGAGATAACACTTTCACTCTTTGCAGATAATATGATTGTATATCTGGAAACCAGGGATTCTAGTACAAAACTTTTAGAAGTGATCAAGGAATATTGCAGTGTCTCAGGCTACAAAATCAGCACTCATAGATCTGTAGCCTTTATATATGCCAATAATAGTCAAGTCGAAAAAACAGTCAAGGACAGTATTCCTTTCTCAGTAGTACCAAAGAAGATGAAATATTTGGGAGTTTATCTAACAAAGGATGTGAAAGATCTTTATAAAGAGAACTATTAATCTCTAAGACAAGAAATAGCTGAACATGCCAACAAATGGAGAAACATACCTTGCTCATGGCTGGGAAAAATCAACATTGTTAAAATGTCCATACTACCCAAAGCAATATATAATTTTAACGCAATTCCTATCAAAGCTCCATTCTCATATTTTTAAAATCTTGAAAAAATAATATTTCATTTTATATGGAATCAGAAAATACCTCGAATAGCCAAGAGATTACTCAGAAATAAAAACAGAGTAGGAGGAATCACGCTACCGGACCTGAGACTGTACTACAAGTTGATAGTGATTAAAACAGCATGGTACTGGCACGAAAACAGAGAGACAGATGTGTGGAACAGAATAGAGAACCAAGACATGAACCCAGCCACTTACCGCTATTTGATCTTTAACAAGCCAATTAAAAACATTCAGTGGGGAAAAGATTCCCTATTTAACAAATGGTGCTGGGTGAACTGGCTCGCGACCTGTAGAAGACTGAAACTGGACCCACACGTTTCACCATTAACTAAGATAGATTGTCACTGGATCAATGATTTAAACTTAAGACATGAAACTATAAAAATACTTGAAGAAAGTGCAGGGAAAACTCTTGAATGACTCAGCATGGGTGAATTTTTTATGAGGAGGACTGCCCAGGCAATTGTAGCAGTATCAAAAATACACTACTGGGACCTGATGAAACTAAAAAGTTTATGCACTGCTAAGAGCACAGTAAGTGCAGCAGGTGGACAGCACTGAGAATGGGAGAAAATATTTGCAGGTTATGCCTCCAACAAAGGGTTAATAACCAGAATCCACAGCGAACTCAAACGTATTAGCAACAAAAGGACAAGTGATCCCATCTCAGGGTGGGCAAAGGACTTGAGGAGAAAGTACTCTGAAGAAGACAGGCGCATGGCCTACAGGCACATGAAAAAATGCTCACCATCCTTAATCATCAGAACAATGCAAATCAAAACTACCTTGAGATATCATCTAACTCCTGTAAGATTAGCCCACATAACAAAATCCCCAAGCCAGAGATGCTGGCGTGGATGTGGCGAAAAGGGAACACACCTACATTGCTAGTGGGAATGCAAACTAATATATTCCTTTTGGAAGGATGTTTGGAGAATACTTAGAGATCTAAAATAGACCTGCCATTCGATCCTATAATTCCTTTACTAGGTATATATCCAGAAGACCAAAAATCACATCATAATAAAGATATCTGTATCAGAATGTTTATTGCAGCCCAATTCATAATTCCTAAGTAGTGGAAGAAGCCCAAGTGCCCATCGACCCACGAATGGATTAATAAATTGTGGTACATATATACCATGGAATACTATGCAGCCTTAAAGAAAGATGGAGACTTTACCTTTTTCATGTTTACATGGATAAAGCTGGAACATATTCTTTTTAGCAAAGTATCTCAAGAATGTAAGAAATATTATCCAATGTATTCAGCCCTACTATGAAGCTAATTTATAGGTTTCATATCAAGGCTATAACCCAATTATAGCACAAGAATATGGGGAAAGTGGCAAGGGAAGGGAGGGGGGAGGTTTGGGTGGAGGGAGGGTAATTAACGGGGCCACACCTACGGTGCATCTTAGAAGGGTACAGGCCAGACTTACTAAATGCAGTATACAAATGTCTTCATATAGTGATTAAAAGTCCATGAAGGCTATGTTAAACAGTTTGATGAAAATATTTCAGATTGTATATGAAGTCAGCTCATTGTGCCCCATGACTGCCCTAATATACACAGTTATGATTTAATAAAAAAAAGGTAACATTTAATTATTAAAAAAATAAAAGTTTCAGTAATAAGTTTCTTTTTAAAAAAATTGAAATTCTATCACTTTCACATAGATGTATCATTCATTCTTTCACTTAACAATTTCTTGCATCTAAATGCTAGATACTGTACTAAGTTCTAAGAATATAACAAAACAGACAAAACTCATCTATCATCAGGCTTGTATTCCAGTGGTTGGAGAAAGACAAAAACAATGTATTTCAATTATTGAAAACAATGTATTTCAAATATTAAACAAATGTAATAAAAAATATTAAACAAATGTAACTTAACAGGGCTTCTTAGAGGAGCTGCATTAGTAAGTAGCTAACAATACATAATTTTCATATCTATTTGTATATGTTATTTGCAAACAATGGACTGCTTCTAAAATGCTTGAGATCCTTGGTGGTTAAGAAGTATAAACATGCTCCTTGAAAGTTTTTGTTATTTTGCATGCTAAACTAGTTTTGCAAATGATCAAAATTTTTCATTATTATTGTTTAAATGAATTGGGTTTTCTTGTAGATTAATCGATAGGATTTATATTTATCTTTTGTCCATGGCACCTAAACTAAAAAATAAAAGTACCCTATGACCCAGCAGTACCACTCCTGGGTAAATATCCAAAGGAGGGGAATTCAGTATATCAAAAACATATCTTTACCCTCATGTTTATTGCAGCATTATTCACAATTGCCAAGATTTGGAAGCAACCTAAGTGTACATCAGTGGATGAATGGATAAAGAAATTGTGGTACATATACACAATGGAATGTTATATAGCCACAAAAAAGAATGATATTCTGTCATTTGCAACAACATGAATGGAAGTGGAGAACGTTATATTAAGTGAAATAAGCCAGCCACAGAAAAATCAAATCTCACATATTCTCACTCATATGTGAGAGTCAAATATTAAAAACAGATGATCTGGAGACAGACAGTAAAACCTTGGTTACCTGAGACTAGGAAAGGTAGTGATAAGGAGGGATAAACTGGGAAGAGTTAATGGGTGGAAAAATAGAGTTAGATAGAATGAACAATATTTGATAGCACAAAAAAGTGAATATAATCAACAATAACTTATGTATACTTTAAAATAACTAAAAGAGTAGAATAGGATTGTTCCTAACACAAAGAAATGAGAAATGTTTGAGGTGATGAATAGCCCAATTACCCTTATTTGATTAATTCACATGGTATGTCTACATTAAAATATAATATGTACTCTGTAAAGAAATATAAATATTATATACTAGTAATTAAAATATATTTAAATCAAAAATAAATAAATCACATTTGCCATTATTTTCTATTTCTTTAGAAAACTAAACTGACTGTTTTAAAGCTTTAACATTTTATAAAATGCCAAGGTGAAGAGTTAAGAGCTCTTAAAAGAAAGTTTTGTGTGAGTTCAAGGCAAAGAGTTGTTATTTCTGCATAGGAGGACTGGGGAAGGTTTCATCCAGAAGGATTTCTGGGTTTGCTTTGATATTTTATTGAGACTAGGGACTTATAATTTGATGAACATTGAAATGTCCACTTGCACAAAAATCTATCCTTTCTTAACCCCTGCCTTAGTACTTTAAATTCCCACTGTTAACTAGATATTTTGTAAGCTATAGTCCAATTGTGCTTAGATGGAAGGAAGAACATTTAATACCATTTAACCCCCAAAATAACTTAGTTGGTATTTATTTCTTAAATAAACCATAAACGAAGGATTTCTGAGGGAACAGGACACAAAACTATGTCTACATGTCAGGGTGATGGGGGAAAAGGAGATTCTAGAATGATAGTAGAGAAGAAAGGCCTTTGTCTGGCTAGGCATATTGCTGCATGATTTTTCTGGATATTTGATACTGAGGGGTACTGAAAGACAAAAGGAAAAGTTAGAATGATACCTGGTCCTCTTCCAGTGTTCCCTATCTCAGAGAATGGCAACTTCTTTCCTTCACTTGTACAAACTAGAAACCTAGTGGTAACTGTGGGCTGGAACCTAACACACCCTTTTCTTTCTGTTCCTCCCCTCCAGGAGAGGAAATGCAGGTTGGAAGTTCAGGGCATGGGTGAAAAAAGCTGCAGTCCCCCTTTTAAGATATTTTAATGGACAGCCAAAAGTCAACCCTGCATGCAAGAAAATTCGGAGTGAATAATTCTTTATGACAGTTGTCCCACAGTTCCAAATTACCGGACTAAATCTCAGAAACCCTCAGGAGCTCCAAAAAGCTTTTGGGTCTAAGAAAGAGATTTAGGTCTAAGTGTTATTTTTTACTTCTCTCACAAAGCAAATAAAGGCTACTTTAAGAAATGATAATAATCAATGATGTTTTATGAACCAAAATATTTTTTATTTATTTAAGTCTTGCTCTAAGATATATCTTTCCTTTTGTGCATACATCATTACTTTAATGTAGTTATCTTTTAAAGACAAAAAGAATGATAGAGAATACATGTACTAAATCAGTTTTCCACATCTAGAGTGAAATTAACTAATTTACAAAGTCAACATAAACTAGGCACCAATGTATACCTGAGGGCAGTTTTCAAAATTATAACTGTAGTGGTAAAGAATAAATGCATAAATGATGGAGGGCTAACTTTTCAACCCACACACATTGAGCTTGGCAAAAATCTATGTGATAAAAAATCTTTTATTCTATAATGACTGAGTGTTGGTAATGCTTAGATTTAAAGAACATGCAAACATGTATTAGGGAGTCTCTAGTGGTTTCATGAAGGTAATCTTGGTACTATCTCGACCCTTAAAGTTTTTTATGGGAAGGTTTGAGAGTTTAGGGTGAAATTTTTGCTCATGAATCAATCTTCCAACAATATTGCTAAACCAAATTGATGTTATCAAGTAGAGGATTCTTCCATTGTGGCCCAGTCCACTTTCTAAAGTTGGACAAATAAGATAAATGTGGGAGAAAGAGTACTTATCAGATAATAGCCAAAATAAAAGCCAGTCTTAAACTTACCAATGAATAATTAGGCATTTCACCTGTGCAGCTAAAATGGGGAACTCTTTCCTTGTAGAGTTCACAAGGAAGACACAATTTAATTTCAATTCCATCAGCATTTATCATTTACTTTCAATGTGTTAGACATTGAGCTAGATGCTTAAGATATCTTAATAGAATATTATTTTAAATGTCTACAATCTTAAAATCTATTTCCTTTACTCCACAATAACCATATATATATTTTAATCATCTTTATTGAAAATAGTTTAATATTTACAACTATGTTTATGTAGATATATTCATAAACATAATCAAGGCATTTCTGAAAATTATTCATACTTGTATTATCCAGAAATAACCATTATATCACCCACGTGAACATCTCCAGGACATTTCTATGCATGTACTTCAATTTATAGGGATATAGTTCTAAAACAGTTTATATTCTTTCCAACTTTCCTCCTCCTTATGAATAGTGTGCTGATTATTCTTTAGCTTCATCTCGATTACTCAGAATTATAAACATCAGTTTTAAGTCTCTTCTTGGTATATAAAGTCATTATTCTAGAGGTTTAGGAGAAGTTGAAGTGAGCCTAAGTTAAGAAGGACTTCGGGAATTAGTGAAACCAATAGCACAATAGAGTAAGAGTACAAGTGTTTACACATTGTTCTAAACCACCTAGACATTCTCACTTGCAGAAATGGTCTTCCTATAAGAAACATCTCTGATCGGTAGGATATTTTGAAAGAATGATTCAGTCTTAAGGGTAGGTATAAGCATAAGTATTTTAATACGTGTATTAAAAAAAAGTTGTGGTCATGGGTTTAGCTTTATTTACTAGTATGCAGACTAGTTTTTGTTCTTTTTTTTTTTATTGAGACAGTTTCACTTTGTCACCCTTAGTAGAGTGCTATGGCATCATAGCTTACAGCAACCTTAAATTCTTGGAGCTCAAGAGATCCTCTTGCCTCAGCTTCCTGAGTAGCTGAGACTACAGGTTTCTGACACAATGCCTGGCTATTTTTAGAGATGGCGTCTTACTTTTGCTCAGTCTGGTCTCCAATTCCTAAGCTCAGGCAATCCATCTACCACAGCCTCTCAGAGTGCTAGGATTATAGGCATGACCCACCATGCTTGACCAAGACTAGTTTATGAATTGAGGAATGCTAGAAAATATATCAAAGATATTTCTCCAGATATATCTTTCACTGTCTGCCTCAATGATGTACAATATTCACACTCAGAGTTACTTTGTGAGCATTATAAGTCACTGTGAAAATGCAAACACATTTTATGGGAGGGAAAGTACCATATGGAAATATCAAAGTTTGAATGAGAAATATAACTCAGCAAATAATACAGTGTCTTTCATACAGTTTGCATGACCACTAATTTATTAATATAATGTTGAAGAAGAGGCACAAAGGTTTTGTCATAAGCTTGAACAAAATGGCCCAGGAAGTGGGACAGAAGGACATCAAATACAAATAATGGCTGCTCTGAAGATGGCTGTCTCAGATTATGGAGTTTGCAGTGTTCACACCATTTAGAATGATGAATATCCCAAGTAGAATAGATGAGAAAAGTTTGCTGTACTTTTTTCTACTTCTCAGAAGTTATTCGTACAAGAGGTCAATTTCCCCAATCCAATTTGAGTTGAATACTATTCCAGAGATGACCAGAAAAGAACTGGGTATCTTTAAGGGGAAGGAAAGGTACCCAATTTTCTCCATCAGGCTGACGTTAATGCCAAATTTCACAAGGCTATTCTTGCCTTAGGATATGAGACAATAGTTACTTCAGTAGGAAAATAAAGCTCATTGTCAGTTGACTTATGGTGGAAACATCAGATCAAGCATTTGTTCCTCTTCTTTCAGAGCACTGTATTACTTATAGGAAAATTACTCTCAAGGAAATAGAATGTAATGCTTAACTGGGATAGGAAAGTAGACTGCTCAGGTACCTTATCTGTAGAGTCTTCTATTACCCAGAGACATATGACTGAGTACAGGATTCTGAAAAGACAATCAAGTGGAACAATATTTCATAAAGAGAAAAGAAATTGGAGGCCTGGGGTGCCATCTTAGCCAGGAGTCAGGAGCATCCTGAGTAATGAAAATCAAAAAAGGAGAGAAGTTAGGAAACCTTGAAAGGAAGGAGGTAGACAGGCACCAAAGGCTTCTGTATCACTTTACCATGACTGGCACAGTATTCTTAGGCCCATAAGGTATAGGAAATGTAAGAGTTTCAGGATATTACATTGGTTTTGCTTCTATTTTCTGTTTTTATTGATGGGATTTTATACTTTTCTGTACATCCATTTGTATAGGCCAAAACATTTAATAATAACTTTGGATGAAGAAAATAGTCTGTGTTTATATAAAAAAAACTCGGAAGTCAAAAATCAGTTCAGAGTTTACCTTTGTACCGTCAACTTTTTTTGCAGCTGTGTATTTTAGTTATTAAATTTCAATTATGGTATGAGTATCAGGGAAACCTAATAAAGGTAGGGTAATGTACTGTAATAGATGCTCAAATTTAATGCATGAATTTTTAAATTTTAGATATGTTCTTAAAAATATGAGGCTCTTTGGTGAGAAAAAAGTAAAAGAAAGTAAAAAACAAAACAAAAGCAAGCAAACAAAAAAATCTTCTATGCATTCCAGGAAGCAGCCTAGTTTTAATTAAAAATGCCAGGCTAATTTGTCTCCCTCCCTGAGACACTGGTATTTTGCCTTTGAGCTCTTGTGTAGACTTATCTGTTACTTTTCTCAATAGAAATAACATACATTTTCACACTTGTCTTTTCTTAGTTGTCAGATGGTTAGTTATATCAGTAAATTAATTACATATCATATATGGTGAGTGTGTATATGTACATAGGTATGCTAATTTTTATATATATGCAGTAAAACCTCAGTAAATTAATTTCATATCATATATGGTGAGTGTGTATATGTACATAGGTATGCTAACTTTTATATATATGCAGTAAAACCTCAGTAGCTGACCACATCCCTCCATTGACCACTTCCTTAAGTTGACCTAATTTTCATAGACCAGATAACCACCATATGTACATATCAGTACAGTAGGCCTGTTCCTTATGTTGACCATGTCTGTATATTGACCAGCTTGTTACAGTACTTTGAGGTATCTATTTATAGAGGTTCTACTGTATATATATATAGCTTATTAGCAGAAGACTATTTTATCTTTTATGTGAAGGAAATCAGAAAACATGGTTGTGTTGGGGGTCCCTAAGATCAACCTCCACTTGGATGCTTTGCTAAAAGGACTTACAGAATGTAGAAAAGCTGTGGTTGTTATCATTAGGGTTCATTACAGTGAAATTATACAGATTAAAATCAGCAAATTGTACAGGTGCACAGGGCAGAATCCAGGAGAGACAGGCATAGGCTTTCAGTTTTCCTCTCCCAGTGGGGTCATGTAGACAGCACTTAAATTCTAGCAACCACTTTTGAAAACCTGTGTAAAGTATTGTTAAACAGAATAGTTCATCCCAGATGTGGTGGCCGGGTTTTATTGTCAGTCCGCCACATAGGCATAATGTGTATGACTGATCTTAGCTACTCAGTCTCCAGCATCCCTTGTCTCCCACCCATAGCACATTGATATAATATGGCTCAGGGATCCAGGTGTTTACTATAAATCACATTGTTAGCACATTTTATTGGGTATGGCTCAAGGCTCTAGCTATACAAAGACATTCTTATCAGGCATAACATTTTATTTTGTTTTATTTTATTTCTGATTAATGTGAGGGTACAAACAACCAGGTCACAATATTTGAATTTGTTAGGTAAAGTACCTCTTGTAGTTGTGTCCCACACGCAAAAGGTACACCATATAACCCAACATTGTGCCCATTCAGGGGCAGTATCCCAAACCCCCCATTCCCTCCTCCCTCATCCCCCCCCCACCCAACGTAAATTGAAATGAGATTTTCTCCTATATAGGCATGAATTAGATCATCTCCTGGCTTCATATTAGTATTTAGCATGTTGGATATTTGTTTTTCCATTCTTGTGATGCTTTACTGAGAAGAATGTGTTTCAACTCCATCCAGGTTAGTATGAATGATGTAAAATCATCATCTTTTTTATGGCTTAACAGTATTCCATGGTATACATATACCACAGCTTGTTAATCCATTCCTGCTTTGATAGGCACTTAGGTTGTTTACATATCTTGGTGATTATAAGTAGAAGACCTATGATAAAAAGTCTAGTGCAAATGTCTTTATGATAAGAGTATTTTTTTTTTTTCTTCTGGGTACATGCCTACTAGTGGGATTGTGCTGTCAAATGGGAGATCTAATTTGAGTTCTTTGAGGATTCTCCATACTTTTTACCCAAGAGGTTGTATGACTTTTCAGTCCCACCAAAAGTGTAAAAGTGTTCCCCTCTTTCCACATCCACACCAGCATCTGCAACTTTGGAAGTTTGTGATGTGGACTAATCTTACTGGGGTTAGGTAATATCTCAGGATGGTTTTGATTTGTATTTCTCTGATAATTAGGGACGATGAGCATTTTTTCATAGGCTTGTTAGCCATTCATCTGTCATCTAAGAAGGTTCTGTTCATGTCTCTTGCCCAGTGATAAATGGGACTGTTGGCTCTTTTTTGTTGATTAATTTGAGTTCTCTATAGAACGTCATTATCAAACCTTTGTCAGATTAATAACATTCAAATATCTTTTCCCATTCTGAAGCTTTTATATTTGAACCCTGTGAGATAGTGAAGGGGGTAAATCTTATCCCTTACTTACAGGGAAATAAATAAAATAATTAAAAAAACCCCTGAGATACACAAAAGGAAGTGATTTGCCTGAGATCATACAGCCAGCAAGTGACTGAGTGGAGATTTAAGCACAGGTCTCCAAACCTTTGATTTGTTTGCTGTGTCCTTAGTTGTGCACAAGCTATTCAGTTTAATTAAGTCCTATTTATTAATTATTGTTTTTGTTGAAATTGTCACAAGATTCTTCTTTGTAAAATTTTGCCACAGGCCAACATCCTCAAGAGTTTTTAACTACACTTTTTTCTAGGATTTTTATCATTTCATGCTCTAGATATAAATCTTTTATCCATCTCTAATCAATTTTTATTAATAGTGAAAGGTGTGGGTCCAGTTTCAGTCTTTTACATGTGGTTATCCAGTTCTCCCAGCACCATCAATGAAATAGGCATTCTTTTCCCCAGTGTATGCTGTTTTTTTGGTTTATCAAAGATCAGATGGATATAAGAAACTGATTTCATCTCTTGCTTTTCTATTCACTTCTGAATGTCTATGTCCCTGCTTTTGTGCCAATAGCATGCTAGTTTGATCACTGTGGACTTGTAATACAGCCTAAAGTTTGGTAGGATAATGACTCTGGTTTAGTTTTTAATACTAAAAATAGCCTTGGCTACATGGATTTTTTTTTTTCTGGTTTCATATGAAACAAAGAACTATTTTTTCCAGTTGTTTAAAGTATGACATTAAAGTATTGGTATTTTAATGAGAATTACATTGAATTTGTACATTGCTTTGGGAAGTATAGACATTTAACAATGTTGATTCTTCCTAGCCAGGAACATGGTATGCCCTTCCATTTCATAATATCCTCTGCCATTTCTTATTTTAGGGTATCATAAATTTTCTTTGTAGAAGTCCTTCACCTCTTTTGTTAGGTATATTCCTGGGTATTTCATTTTATTTGAGGCCACTGTGAAGGGGCTTGTATATTTGATTAGTTTCTTTTTCTTTTCTTTTTGCAGTTTTTGGCTGGGGCTAGGTTTGAACCTGCCAACTCTGGCATGTGCAGCCAGCACCCTACTCCTTTGAGCCACAGGGACTGCCCTTGATTAGTTTCTTGACTTGGCTGTTATTGGTATATACAAAGGATTTGTCAACATTATTTATACCCTGAGCAGTTACTGTATTTCTTATTCACTTCTAGGGGTCTTGTGGATGAGTCTCTGGGTTTCTCTACATATAAGATCACATCTGTGAAAAGCAAGAGTTTGACCTCACCTCTCCCCATTTGCATGTCCTTTATATCCTTGTCTTTCCCAATTGCATTGGCTACAACTTCCAGCACTGTGTTGAATAATAGAGATGATAGAGAACATCCTTGTCTGGTTCCAGTTCTAAATGGAAAAGCTTTCAGTTTTACTCCTTTCAATGTGATGAGTGAGCTAAACAACAATGATAACTGCAACAAAAAAATAGCCAGGTGTTGTGGCAGGTGCCTGTAGTCCCAGCTACTTGGGAGGCTGAGGCAAGACAATTGCTTAAGCCCAAGAGTTTGAGGTTGCTGTGAGCTGTGATGCCACAGTACTCTACCGAGGGTGATATAATGAGACTCTGTGTCAAAAAAAAAAAAAAAAATATATATATATATATATGAATTCTTCTTTAAATGTTGTATAGAATTCTGTAGTGACATGATTGGATCATGGGCATTTCTTTTGAAGGAGACTTTATCGTTATTATTTATGGCTTCAATCTCATTATTAGTTTTCTATGTCTTCATGGTTCAATCTTCATGGATTGTATGTGTCCAGGCATTTACCATTTTTCCTAGGTTTTCCAATTTATTGGCATATAGTTATTTATAATAGCCTCTAATGATTCTTTTTGTATTTCTATAGTCTCTTCCCCTGTAGTTACTGGTTTCCTTTTTTCATTTCTAATTTTATTTACTTGGGCTTTTTGTTAATCTAGCTAAAGGTTTGTCAATTTTATCTTTTCCATAAACCAATTTTTTATTTCATTGATCATTTGTGGTCTTATTTAGTCTTCAACCCTTTTTGTTCAACTCCCTCCTGAATACTAGTAATTCTTAGATTTGTTCTTAAGATAATTTTATACATCTTCTAGATGATGTTCATTTCTATTCATTATTTTTTCCTTTTCTCCTCTGATTGTGTAATTTCAAATAACCTATCTTTGCGTTCACTGAATCTTTATTCTGCTTGATCCATTATGTTTTTGAGAAACTCTAGTGTACTTTTCAGTTCAGCAATTTCATTTTTCTCTCGTCTTGATTATTTCTTTTTTCTACTAATCATGAATTTGGTTTGTTCTTGCCTTTCTAGCTTTTTGAGGTACATGATTAGCTTGCATATTGGAAGTCTTTCTACTTTTTTTTTTTTGTAGAGACAGAGTCTCACTTTATCACCCTCGGTGGAGTGTGGTGGCATCACACAACTCACAGCAAAATCCCACTCCTGGGCTTAGGTGATTCTCTTGCCTCAGCCTCCCCAGTAGCTGGGATTACAGGCGCCCACCACAATGCCTGGCTATTTTTCTGTTTTTTTGCAGTTCACCAAGGCTGGGTTTGAACCCGCCACCTTTGGTATATGGGGCCAGCACCCTACTCACTGAGCCACAGGCGCCACACCCTCTTTCTACTTTTTTGATGTAGGTGTTCACTGGTATAAATGTCTCTCTTAGGTATATTGCATTCTCATTATTTTGTTTCAAGAAAATTTTAATTTTCTTCTTAATTTTTTTTCTATTTTTATTATTATTTTTTTGAATCATAGCTGTGTACATTAGTTCAATCATGGGGTACAGTGTGCGGGCTTCACATGCAATCTGAGATATTTTTATCAACCTGATTGACCTAACATTCATGAGATTTTCTCGTTTACTATATGAAAACATTTTTGATCC
>CAUYON010073694.1:0-28922 GCA_963573935.1 Arctocebus calabarensis | reverse complement strand
CCCATAGTCTCTCCTCCAGAATATAACCTTATCGGTAGTGAATTCCAAGTTTTCTCATATGAATTGGTTTTCAGATAACCAGAGGATAACAAGGATAATGACTAAGGAGCTTAGAGATGCGAAAAGGGCCCTGAAATGCAAATTCAAATTTCCATAAGCTTATTTTTAACGGACATCTGATCCTTCCCACCCCCCCCCCCCCCCCCCCGTTCTGACGCTGCTGGCTGGAGCAGCACAGGACCTGTTCCTTACTCTTCCATTTGGAGATATCATTTTGCTTCCATAGTCTCTCCTCCAGAAAATAACCGTATCGGTAGTGAATGCCAAGGTTTCTCATATGAATTGGTTTTCAGAGACCCAGAGGATAACAAGGATAATGACTAAGGAGCAAAGAGATGCGAAAAGGGCCCAGAAAACCAAATTGTGCATAAACTGAGAGGGGCAAAGTCAGGATACAGATGAGAATGTGGAGGTGGAGTAGGAGGTGAGCAGGACTAGAGAGGGCCAGGTTAAAATTACGGTCACCAAAACTCCCAGGTCCTTGGTCTGGGAATTGCTGCCAAGTCAGGACACAGCAATCCCGTGCTTCTCCTTTGGAATTTTGGAAATAACTCCAGTGCTTTACCTAATCCTTATTAAATTTAATCGTGTTTATTCTAATCAGTTGAAACCATTTGAACCTCGTTTCTGGAATGTGCTATCTGTCCCTTTCAACTTTGTGTCATGCTGCAAATTGACAAACTGACTTTGATCCCTGTGTCTAAATCAGCCACAAAAACGTTGACCACGCAGCTCATTAGAGATTGCCTTTCAAACTGAAACCTATATTAAACATCACGGTGGGACTGTTCAACCAGTGGTTTGCTCATTTCTCTGTGCGTCCATGGGTAAAATGCTATTCAGGTGATGGCGGTATTTGTCCCGACAGTGCTGGGAAGAGGACCGTGTCTGGCAGGGCCCTCTGTGTCCACAGATCCTTCTAAGGAAGTGACCCTGTGTGAGTCAGGCTTAGACCACGGTGTTCGTGCTGTGAGACCCACTCTTCCTCTAACTGCATCTGGTTGGACCTGACTCAAAAGCAGTTAATTTATAGGCTGCCCATGGCCTATGGAAGTCTTGGGGTGAAGAGCTCTGCCAGTCAATCCCAGGAATTTGAATTTCATCAAGATGAAGAGGCCAAGAATTCAACAGGAAGGAGTTGAGACTGACATGTTGCCCAGAGAGGCAGTAAACTTATTAATATGGGGTCATGAAGTGTCTGAACAAACAATGAGGCGGCAACATTCATGAGGAGGATCAGACTTTAATTTGTTGGTGTGGTGAACTAATTCAGCTTGGAAACTGTTCTGCTTACAACACCTCTAGAAATCCTGAATATGATCTAACAAATACCTCTTTAAATATATAACCGAGGTCATATAAAAGTAAAAGAACTCCTCAGGTCCAAAATTGAAGAGTAAACTAAAAATCGGGCTAATAAATACATGATCAGAGGCTGCAGCAGCCATGGGAGGACAAGGCTTGTCAGATCTGGTTCTGGCTAAGGGCTGGCTCTGAACCTCCTAGGAGACATAGCTTTGGGCCTGCTCAGACAGATGGGTTGGAACTGAGGCTCTTGCTTAGAGCTAGAATCATTTATGAGCTGGACAGTGAAATAATGGACTAAATTATATGCACCACCAGCAGAAGGAGCCAGCAAGGATGCCTGTGGGGTGTGACTTGTGTCCAGATGGAAAGGAATACCCCTGAGAGTTTGTAGTCACAGCCTGTATCTTGGCTGAGTCGGGCTCTAATTTATACGACCTGGGTGGTCCAGAATTCCTAATACTAAGAAAAGTGGCTCAAGGCTGAGATTCTTGAAGCCTGGAGGGACTGGCCATGGCTAACACAAAATCTCACTGGAAGGACACTCCCAAGCCCAGGCTTCCCACAGATATAGTTCCACTGCACGTGGTTCACGGGTAAACAATCTATCCTGAGCGTGGTGTGGCAGGGACAGGACTAAGAGCTTTAGAAATCGGAACTCTTAGATAGGAATTCTTTAAAATATATGCTCAGGCTCGGCACATGTGGCTCAACGGGCTAAGGCGCCAGTCACGTACATCTGAGCTGGTGGGTTCGAATCCAGCCTAGGCCCGCCAAACAATAATGACGGCTGCAACCAAAAAATGGCTGGGCGTTGTGGTGGTCACCTGTAGTCCCAGCTACTTGGGAGACAGAGGTAGGAGACTCGCGTGAGCCTTGGAATTGGAGGTTGCTGTTAGCTGTGATGCCATGACACTCTATCCAGGGTGACAGCATGAGGCTCTGTCTCAAAATAAAAAAAAAAAAAAAAAAAAATATGCTCAAAATGATTAAAGACATAAATGAAGTAATAAAAAATGCAAGGAAAGAGAACTATATAATAAAAAATGACAGGCATATGAGATGAACAATATAGGTACCGAAATTCAAACATTACAAACTTTTACAAAATATTTACAAATTATTCTCTATGTGTTAGCCACCTCTTAGTAAAATTTTGTAGTGAATATTTTGTAAAGATAAAGATACATTGAGGGTGGCGCTTGTGGCTCAAAGGAGTAGGGTGCTGGCCCCATATGCCAGAGGTGTTGGGTTCAAACCCAGCCCCGGCCAAAGAACTGCAAAAAAAAAAAAAAAAAAAAAAGATAAAGATACATTTGGCTCCAATTTCCCATTTTCCCTATGTATGGTGACTTTATGGGTAAAGTTTGGGACATCTGTGTTTTTGGTTTTTTTTTTTTGAGACAGAGCCTCAAGCTGTCACCCTGGATGGAGTGCAATGGCATCACAGCTCACAGCAACCTCCAATTCCTGGGCTCAAGCGAGTCTCCTGCCTCCGCCTCCCAAGTAACTGGGACTACTGGCGCCCACCACAACGCCTGGACATTTTTTGGTTGCAGCTGTTGTTGTTTGGCGGGCCCAGGCTGGATTCGAACCTGCTAGCTCAGGTGTACGTGGCTGGTGCCTTAGCCGCTTGAGCCACAGGCGCTGAGCTGACCTCTGTCTATTAAGAGAAATTCTAGAAAGAAAAATAAAAAGAATAGGGAAAAGCCAATGTTTAAAGGGGTAATGGGCGATAATTTTTCAGAGTTGATGAGCAACATGACTCAGATTCAGAAATTCCATAGGTCCCAGGCAGAATAAATTAAACTAAATCTACAACTGGATACATTGTTGGTAAAAGTGCACAACCTCAGAGACTAAAAGGAAGTCTTAATAGCAACCAGTGCTTTCTACATCATACTATTACCAGATTTCTCAACAGAAGCCTGAAAATTGTGTAGTAAAATGTTCAGAATGCTAGTACAAAAAGAAAATATATATATACCTGGCTAAACTATCATTCAAGGATAAGAGGCTAAATAAAAATGTTTTCAGCACAAAAACTGGGAGACACTAACACTCTTACTGAAAGAGTTAGAGGATGTAGTTCAGAAAGAATAGGATTGAAAATAGGAGAAAGGAGGCTGGAAAGGCACCCGGCCACATACCCTGAGGCTGGGGGTTCAAGCCCAGCTGGGCCTGCTAAACAACACTGACAACTGCAATCAAAAATAGCCAGGCATTGTGATGAGCACCTGTAGTCCCAGCTACTCAGAAGGCTGAGGCAAGAGAATCACTTAAGCCCAAGTGATGGAGGTTGCTGTGACACCATGACACTCTACCAAGGGCGACGTAGTGACACTCTGTCTCAAATTAAAAAAAAAGGGGGGGGGGAAGGATTAAAATGCAAGAAGAAATGATGAATGAAGAAATTAGCAAACATATACTGACTGTTTTGTATCCACAGATTTCACATTTGCAGATGTAATCAGCCACCAATCAAAAATATTTTAAAAACCCAAAAACGACAGTAAAAAATAATACAAATAGAGAAATCAGTATAACAATTATTTACTCAGTATCTACATTGTATTAAATGTTATGAGTAATCTAGAGGTGATTTAAAGTATACAGAGGTTGTATGTAGGTCAAAGGTTGCCAACATTTTGGTCCCAGGGACCAGTTCTATGGAAGATAATTTTTCTGGATACAGGGATGGGGCGGGGGGTTGGGGGGGTGATGGAACAGGAGGTGGATCAGGCAGTGATACAAGCAATGGGGAGCTACTGTATCTATGAAGCTTTGCTGCTCGGCCCACCACTCACCTTCTGCTGTGCAGCCAAGTTCCTAATAGGCCACAGGACTGGAACCATTTGGACACCAGGGACCAGTTTCATAAAAGAGAAAGGAAAATGGGACAGGATGCAAGAGCTCAGACCATGATGCTTTGAGGCCTGCAGGTGCATCTTATATTTAAATCCATGCCGTATTATGTCAGAGACTTCAACATCCTTTGGTTTGGGTATCAAGGGACCCTGGAACCAGTTCCCCCTTAGAGACTGAGGAATGACTATTTATAAAAATCTGGACAAGCATTGCTAATTTGGGAGATGTAACAAAAAGGATTGGGTAATAGACACCCATGTTAAATATGGGCAGAAATAATTGGAATTAGAATGCTAAAATCCCAGTATTAAGAAATGGAGAGGGACATGGATGCAGCTGTGCCAGGTGTGGAAAATGCACTGCCTGACTCTCCATAAAAGAAGGGGCTGTGCCCTGTTGTGAGGGTACCTGACGCCTCCAGCTTCTAGCTTCCTGAGAATCTGCTCCAGCTTTCAGGCCAAGGTCATGCTGTTCTTGGAGCAGCCTCTGGCCAATGACTGAGCAAGGAGACAGCAGCAGAGGTGGTGGACCTGGGGCCTGGCTGCTTCTACACTCTGGGTCCTGCATTACAATGTGACGTCTCCCCTCTTCACAGCAGTCTATCCAGATCTGCTTCCTCCTTTTCCTTTTCACAGTGTTATTCCTCCAGATTCTTTTGCTCACCTAATTCCATCTAGTGTCTGCTTCTTGGAGAATCTAAATTTGTGACACAATGTTTGCTAAAAAATGTGAGAGAACCATTCAACAAAAATAGAAATATAAAATGTAACTTCTAAAATAGTAGACAGGAGGAAAGTTGAATTAGTATGGAGTTAAAAAAAATCAGTGAAAATAAAAACATAATATAGTAGAAAAAAATTTAACCATATCATACCAATTAAAAAACAAATTATCTAGCCAGGTGTAGTGGCTCAGGCCTGTAATCCAAGCAACTAAGAAGGCTGAGGAAGGAAATTGGTTAAGGCCAGAAGTTTGAGATCAGTTTGGGCTATATAGTGACACCCTGTCCCTAAAAAAATGAAAAAACGAGCTGGGTTGGTGGCTCACACCTAGTCCCATGTACTTGGGAGGCTGAGGCGGGAGGATCACTTGAGCTCAGGAATTCAAGGCTGCGGTCACACCACTGTACTCCAGCCTGGGTGACCAAGTGAGACACCTCTAAAAAAAAAAAAATAGAAAAAAAGAACAATTCCAGGGGTTCTAAGTACTGCATGATCTCACTTATATGTGGAATCTGAAAAAGCTAAACTTATAGAAATAGAGAGTAGGAGTAGCAAGGTGGTTACCAGAGGCTGAGGGTGGGGTGGGTAGATGTTGACCAAAGGGGACAAAGTTCCGATTAGACAGGAATAAATTTTCGAGATCTAGCACACAGCATGGTGACTATAGTTAATAATAATAATCATGTATGTTTCTAAGTTGCTAAAATAATAGGTTTTTTTTTTTTGAGACCAGGTCTTGTTCTGTTACCCAAGCTGGAGTGCAGTGGCATTATGACAGCTCACTGCAATCTCACACTCCTGGACTCAAGCAATCTTCCTGCCTCTGCCTCCAGAGTAGCTGAGAACACGTGCACCACCATGGCTGTATAATTTTTGTATTTTTTTGTAGAGATGGGGGTCTTGCTCTGGCTGGTCTTTTTTTTTTTTTTTTTTTTTGAGACAGAGTCTCACTTTTTTTTCCTCAGTAGAGTGCAGTGGATTTGTAGCTCACAGCAACCTCAAACTCTTGGACTCAAGTAATCCTCTTGCCTCAGGTTTTCATTTCTTTCTTTCTTTTTTTGTTTTTTTTATTAGACACGGGGGTGTCACTTTTGCTCAGGCTGGTCTCAAACTCCTGAGCTCAAGCAATCCACCCTCCTCAGTCTCCCAGAGTGCTAAGATTATAGGCGTGAGCTACTGCTCCAGCTTCTGGCTAGTCTTGAACTCCTAGCCTCAAGCAATTCTCCCACCTCTGATTCCAAAAGTGCTAGATTTCCACTGCACCCAGTCTACAAAAGAATAAATTTAAGTTCTCAAATTCATCTTGGGTGGGAAGTTTCTTGTTACTGTATACGCCTTTGTATATTTTTTTAATCTCTAAAAAAAATTATCATTCAGTAAAATTTACTTATTTTTTTCCATTTGGAGTATACTACTACAAATGTTAACATCAAAAATTTGGGTACCACCACCTTGATGAAGATCAGAAGCGTCCCATTCCTCCACCCACCCCCAAGCACTCCTTCAGGTTTTCATTCTCCTTCCAAATCTAGCCCCTGGCAAACACTGATCTGGTCTTCATCAATATAGTTTTGTCTTAGTCTGACTTTTGCGATTTTTTTTAATTAAAAAAAATTAAAATTTTTTTTAATTAAAAAAAATCACATGCATGTATTACCAATTAAAAATGAAATACATTTTGTTATCCATTGTTTAAATACCACCTCTTCCCCCAAACATTTTCAGATTCCCCCAACCAGGTAATTACTCCTTCTCTTGAAAACCCCATGCCTTTCCCTTTTATCTTTTATGCCACATGTTGTATCGTGTCTTGTTTTATAGATACTTGGACATGTTCTAGGTTCTTCCTCCTGAATTTCAAGCTTAAGAGTAGGAATCTTGTCTGGGCACAGTGGCTCACACCTGTAATTCTAGCACTCTGGGAGGCCAAGGTGGGAGGATCACTTGAGCTCAGGAGTTGGAGACAAGCCTGAGCAAGAGCAAGACTGTGTCTCAACTAAAAATAGAAAAACTAGCCTGGCATTGTGGCGGGCACCTGTGGTCCCCAAGCTACTGGGGCGCCCCTTCTCTCGGGAGCTGTGGGTAGCAGTGACCCTGGGTGGTGTGGGGCGCCCCCTTCTCTCGGGAGCTGTGAGTAGCAGTGACACTGGGTGGTGTGGGGGGCCCCTTCTCTCGGGAGCTGTGAGTAGCAGTGACCCTGGGTGGTGTGGACCCCCCCCTTCTCTTGGGAGCTGTGAGTAGCAAACTACCTTTTGAATGGTTGTCTCCTGGTCTATTGGTCTCATCACACCTTAATAAATCCCAGGTATAATTTTTTGGGGGTTTTTTTGCAGTTTTTTTGGCTGGGGCTGGGTTTGAACTCACCACCTCAGCATATGGGGCCAGCACCCTACTCCTTTGAGCCACAGGCGTCACCCCAAAACATCTTAGTTTTTTTTTTTTTTGTGGTTTTTGGCAGGGGCTAGGTTTGAACCCTCCACCTCTGACATATGGGGCTTGCGCCACAGGTGCCCAGGTGTATTTTAAACAGACCCTATCCTATTCACTCATCTTTCTACTCCTAACTCTGCCTAACACTATTCCTTACAGGCAGCGGGTCTCTGTAAGTACCTGGTGAATCGATCCTAGTTGACTTGTTCCTAGTTGACTCGTTTGACCCCATGCTGACAAATTTCCTTTTGCTGTTGCTGACTATTAGCAATGGGCAAGTAGCTCCCACTTCCCTTTCCAGGGGATTTCCCTGCTCCAGGGTGCAACATTGACCATCACGCTTTCTTCGAACCTTGCCATCAAGTAGTGGCATACCCAGGCCATGTGCGGTCCTGCCTATAATCCTAGCACTCTGAGAGGCCGAGGTAGGTGGATTGCTTGAGTTCAGGAGTTCAAGTCCAGCTTGAGCAACAGTGAGACCCCATCTACTAGAAATGAAAAACTGAGGCAAGAGGGTCGCTTGAGCCCAAGAATTTGAGGTTGCTGTGAGCTATGACACCACAGCACTCTACCAAGAGTGACAAAGTGAGATCTGTGTCTCAAAAAACAAAAATAGAAGTGGCAAACCCACAGCATTTTCCTCTCTGGTTTGTGTCATTCTAAAAGCTCAGTTCTATAAAACACGGGTGGGAATGGTGTTTTGGTAGCTGGACAGCCTTCACTTAGCCTCGCCTTCTTGGAGAAAGTTGCCTGATTTCTGACACTTGCAAGCTGAGGAGAGGGATACAGCGGTCCTCTGAGGACAGCACTGACAAAGACCTTTTGTGCTGCTGCCGGTGTCACCCGGTGTCTGGCTTTGGAGTGATGAAGGCTGGGACCTGTTCTCACCTGGGCACATCACTGTTGCAGGAAGATGGCTGTCTGAGCTCGGGTCCCCAGTGTCTGATAAGGGCGCAGTCTATCTGTCAGAGGCAGCAGCCTGCATGTGACGCTGTTACAAATCAGGTCCAGAGAAACTCCCGGTAGCTGGTAGATGGAGGAGTCTTCAGTTTCTGAAGAGGTTGACTGGACTGGCCCCCTTTTGGGGCCTGCGGCAGAGGCCAAAAGAACACCGGCAACTCCCGTGCTGCTTCAGTTCTCTGTAAAGAAGGCCCCAGGGATTCCTGTGGCTGTGCATAGAGAAGCTTGTGGTTAGCAAAGGGACAGAAATCGGCACCAGAAGAGGGGCCCTGCTACCCGCCTGAAGGTCGCTCCTTGCTTGGAAGGAAGCCCAGTGGGCTGAACACTCCACCCCAGAAAGGCGGACCTGGAACCTCCCCGTGCTGGCAAGGGCTGGTCAGAGAAGGAAACCTGCGCTGCAGCCCCTCACGGATGGAGAGAAAGAGGGAGGCCTGGAAGCAGACTGCACACGTCCTTCTGTCTGCAGGCGTCTGGGAGGGGGGCAGCTGATCCTTGCACTGCATGGAGCACTGGAGTTTTGAACAGTGAACAGGACTGAGTCTTCTAGCTGGAGTAGGACCATGCAAATGGCCAAAAGTGACAAGAGAGTCCTGGCACCCCTCCAGGGAGCATTAAAGGATACAGAGGGTCTACACTGTGTATAGAGCAGGGCTGGGAGAAATCACACCACTGCAAGATCCCACTCCAACAAACCGAGCCTCCTCCACCTACCAGCTACCTCCACTTCCAGCTCTGCAGAGGGAAGAGCCGGCTTTCTCTTCTAAGAATGCTGGTGTCCAAGATCCACTCTGCCTCAGAAAGAAGCTCCGCTTGCCCCTGGGCTGCCTCCTGGGAGGGCTGGGTCCCGGACAATCCCTGAGGGGCAAAATCAGAAGTTCAGGATTTTTCCACCTGAACCAGTTTCCCATTGGAGGAAATCTCATGTCTGTGAACATCCAGGGCAGAACCGAAAGTGGAAAGGGTCACAGTTGGGCATGAGGCCTGTGACAGGTGTGGAGATAGGGGTCAGTCCTCATGCCCGCCGTGGCTGTGGTGGCGAGGCCGAGAGACATCCACGGAGTCACGGCTTCTACCCCTGGCCCTGGAGACTCCTCTCTGAGGGGCCACCCATTTTTCACAGAGCAAGGATGATGGTTTGCTGAACCAGGTCACCCTGAAGCCCATGGGGTCAACACCTGACTTCCTGTGGGGGTTGGAGCAGGCCAGGTTGGCTGCTTTGAGGTGATGGAATATGAGGTGGTCTCTCCCACACATACCTGGAGGCTCCAAGTAGAAGCAGACAACATCTTTGTTTGGCTCTGGCATTTGCAAAGAACTGATGCTTTCTCAGATTACATGGAGAACACGGGGGCTTATGGTGCCAGACAGTTGGACCTGGCATCTTGCCCTGAGCTCTCTTAGCGTCCCTGTCCTGAAAGCCTGGCCTCTCTTCCTGTGTTTCATTTCTGACTAGCTTCCCAACCTTCTCTTTTTGTCTATTGCAAATGTGGAGGAAGCTAATCGGATGGGCAGAATCTTCATTCCCACCACCTCAGGGTTGCCAGTCAGCAACCTGACTGATTGTGGGTCAGGGGCCCAACTCTGGTCCTGAGCAGAGGCGGCGGGCAGTGCAGAGAGGGCCTGTGGGAGGAGTGGGCTTGCAGCTTTGTGGCTGATACATCTAGCTAAGGGTTTGCTTCACCGTGTTCCCTCCAGCCCTCCCTCACACCTTCTTCCCTTCCTCAATCAGCCCTCTGGTAGGCTAAGGCTATAATGTCCTTAGTGCAAATTCCTCTGGGATGAGAGGCTTTCAGAGCGTGATGGGTGTTGGTGAAACAAAAGGAGTGCTGGAATTTGGGAGAAGGGTCTTGTAGTTCTGCCTGGAGGGTGAGACCAGGGGCACTTTCACAGAGACAAAGTCCCGGAAATCCCTCTCCTAGACACGTCCAATGACATGAGTGACTCAATGATGTCTCACCAGGGTGGTGTGTGAGGCCACCACTCCGCAATTCTTCTGACCTGGCTCTGGTACTCCAAGAGTCCCCTTTCCCACCAGATTGAAAAACCCAGTGGCGCTGGACCTGAAGGCGAGCCTACTTGGAGATCTGGACGTGGCAGGAGCTATGGCTTCCTCTGGCCTGAATCAGTCTAGGTGTGAAGGTGCCAACATGTGTCTCGCTCAGATACTCAGGAGGGAAAAGTGAAGTTTGCCCCCAAGGAGCTTCCAATCTAATTGAGATGTCAGCCATGTGTGGCTTAAGGACAGGAATGCATTCTAAGAAACATGTCAATCGTTGTTGTGGGGTCAAGGTAGAGTGTACCACACAAACCTAGAAGATGAATCCTATCGCACAGCCAGGCTACATGGGATAGCCCGGGGTTCCCAGGCTACAAAACTGTACGGGAGGTTATTGTACAGACTACTGTAGGCAATTGTAACATAGCGGTAAGGATTTGTGGTTCTGAACATGTCTGAACACAGAAAAGGTGCAGGAAAAACAGGGTGTAACTTTATGGGATCAACATCCTATGTGTGGTCCAGCATTTACTGAAATGCAAGTAGTTCCAACCAAGTTCTTAATCATGTGAAATAGACCTGAAAGACTCTCCATAGTCCCAGGGCATGACGCTGAGGCTGGGGCAGGCGCTTCAGGAGGGCTTCCTAGAAGTCAGTGAGCAATTCTCACTGGGGATCAGGGAGCGAGAAGGATTAGTAACCAAAATACCCAGAGCTTTTTAAATGGTTTCCATCTCTTCCCCCACAGATCTCTTTGAGAACCACTGCTTCATACCAATGGTCTCAAAACTTCTTTAATCAACCAATCCATGGATAAAATATTTTAAGTATGTACCTTCAATATTTGGGTATTTATTTAAAAATTACACAAGTATGTCTGTACTCAAATATTAGGACTTATAAAGGAAATACAAAAATAGAAATTAATGGGAGCAACCTTAAAAATAAATAGAGGCCAGGCATGCTGGCTCACACCCGTAATCCCAGCACTTTGGGAGGCCGAGGTGTGAGGATCACTTGAGGTCAGGAATTGGAGACCAGCCTGAGCAAGAACGAGTTCCCATCTTTATAAAAATGCAAAAATTAGGTGGGTGTGGTGACACAGACTGGTAATGTCAGCTACTTGGGAGGCTGAAGGAGGAGGATCAGCTGAGCCCTGGAGTTTGAGGTTATAGTGAGCCATGATCATGCCATTGCACTTTAGCCTGGGCAGAAAAGGGAAAACTTGTCTCAAAAAATATATAACATGAATAGAAATGAAACTTCTAATATTTTCTTACTGACTTACAATAGGTCACCTGGTGTCCCTCCCTGGGGTGGGGGACACATGACCCCTATGGAGACCACTGCTCTAGGTTCGCGTATGTGGCCCTCATTCTGACCTCGGTGGCAGCATGCAGTAGGTATTCAGCAAATAATTTGGGGGTATGGATGAATGCGTGAGTTAGGGCTAGACCTTTAAAAATATGAATATTTTGAAAATATGCAAGTGGGGGAGATGGAACCAGCTGAGAGCCTCCCTCATAGATTAACATTATGATGTATTGACCTTTCTTAGTCATAGCATTAAGATTAGACCATACAGGAGGACATTAAGTCTGTGTAGTGATCCTTTGAGTTAAGTAAATGGAATGTATTTCTTTATCACTCATCTCCACCAGCATAGTGGCCTCACATCCCCACGTTCTAACTGCTTGCCTATCTCTTGCCCAGGCCAATCTGCCTTGTGAGATTCAATCAGCACGACGCAGAAGGCTCTGGAGGAAGGGATTTAATAAGGAGTCTCCAGGAGAGAGAAGCGCCAAATCTCAGCTATTAGTTAATTAGGTGCTTCATAAAACAGGCTTGAAGAGCCCAGCGAAAGGGATTGTTAGAGGCTCCTAGTGGTTGGGAATTGACTTACTGGTGTGGTACCCCATTTGTATGCAAGATAGAAAGTTGGTGATAATGCAGGGTGGATTTTAGCAGGCAGGTGGGGTGGAGGGTTCCAATTGGGTGCACTCAAAAAACTCTGGGATTTGGGATGCTCAGCTGGTATGATGCAAATATTCCAAAATCCATAAATCTGAAATCCAAAACACTCCCGGCACCAAGTATTTCAGAAAATGGATATTCAACCCGTGGCAACATTTATATGATGCTTTTACTTGGAGCACTGACTCAAAATGCTTTACGCATGCCCTGACTTACTTAGTCTTTACAACATTAAAGGAAGGTGCTAAGAGTTTTCTTTTCCAGTTGGAGAGACCGAGAAGCACAGCAGTTAAGTCACTAGTCCAAGTTCATCAGTGGCCAGTAAGCGGCAGCTCTGAGATGCCAATCCCAGCAACCTGGTCCCAGCAACCCCCTTATCCATAGTCTTCCCCTGACTTCAGAACCTGGTTTCTCTTGATCCCTTCTCTTCCTTTCCCCTGGGAACTCTGGTACTCTAGGCTCCCAATTCCTAATTCTCTAACCTAATCTTGGTCTTGGAATCCTTTACTCACACTAAAGTGTAAATAACTACAAATCCCTTAAAGGGCTAACCTCCCTGGGAGAACAGTTGAGCAGGACCCAGAATGTTGAAAGTGCATCTAAAGCGACTTCTAGGGTATCTGTGCAGAATGAGTATTTGGAGACTTCATGGTCACATCATGCTGATTGGCAGCTGGGCCAGAGCTCTTCCCTCTGGGGACACATTTTCTTAGATGCCAGAGCTAGGGAGGGTCTCAGCCTCGGGCCCTCAATCCCTAGCATTGGTGGTCTCTGCCTGAGCATGTGGGCAGCATTGCTTAGAGCAGTTGACAGTTGCCACCAACCCCATTGTTAGAAAAACTGGTAGGGTATTTATAGCTCATTTCACAGTTTAAAAAATGTTTGTTTGATATAAATCTTCTGAAATAATTTGGCTTCATGGGGCAGGTCCTGCAGCTGTCTCCAACACATGAAAATTTGAATGGTAATTCCTGCAGCTGGTGTTCAAGGCAGGGATGGGGGCACACTGGTGACATGAGTGGCCTCTTGGAGGAGTGAACTGAGACTCCGCTGAGGGGACACTAAGCCCAGATCCTTAACCAGTGCTGTTACACATGTGGTCCGCTGAGAAAGGGCTTTGGATGGAGCCCCGGGGAGCCCAGGAGAGCCCAGGGTTACAGGCAGGGATCACAGCGGCCTCTGAAACTCCCTCCACAAGGGATGTGCCCTGTTCAGACTCTGACTTGTGTGTGGCCTTTATGGGCTGTGACCAATGGCTCAAGGCCTGGGCTGGTAGCCTTCATCCTAGGCAGGAATTCTAATTAAAGTGGGGCTCCTGGGTCTCACTTACAAAGAGCTCAGCACCAGACCTTGCTTTTGTGGGCCCACCCAGCTGACCACTCTTTAATGTCACAGCAGAGACGTGCAGCAGGGGTCACGTGTGTACAGCAAGGGGTCACGTGCTTCCCTCCATCCTGAGTTGCAGAGGACCTGGGCCCAGGGCTGGTCCCTAGGGTGGCCCTGAGCTTTGATTCAAACACGTGTTTAGAGAAAACACTTTTGATGGTCCCCCAGACCTCCTGGGGTTTGTCTTGCCAGATGCTCTTCCTGCTTTTTGTGCTGCTCTTTTGGATTTAGTCTATGCCTTTTCTTCAGAGTGAATTGGTGGGTCTAGGTGCCCATGTCTGCCAGTGGGGGCGCTTTCATTCCACAGCACCCAGGTGAGCACCCAGAGACCCATGGCTGCAGCCTCCAGGTCCAAGGCCATAAGTGATGGCTGAGAATCAGAGCACTTTCCAGAGAGCTGACTGGAGGATGGGTGAGGTGTGTGCCACAGAGCAGAAGCCCAAGGCACAAGGAAAATAGCTGCCCTGCATGTTTTAAATACAATTGGAGAAGTTGGGCATGGTGGCTCATGCTTGTAATCCCAGCACTCTGGGAGGCTGAAGCAGGAAGATCCCTTGAGCTCAGGAGTTTGAGACCAGCCTGAGCAAAAGCAAGACCCTGTCTCTACTAAAAATAGAAAAATTACCCAGGCATTGTGGCAGATGCCTTTAGTCTCAGCTAATCGGGAGGGTGAGGCGACAGGATAACTTGAGCCCAGGAGTTTCAAGTTGCTGTGAGCTATGAAGCCACGACACTCTACCCAGGGCAACGGAGTGAGACACTGTCTCATATATAAGTGAATAAATCAATGAATAAAATTGGAAGTTTATCTGCACGTTAGAAATCCTCTATTCCCAAACTTGTCTCATTCTGCTTATTCCTAAAGAGCTGGGACAGGACAACGCTGACCCCCGTCCACACTCAGGGTTCAGGTTACTCTGTGGCTACTTGTTTTCCTCTCTGAGTCATGTCCACTTTGGTCTGACTTCAGCAGTTTGCAGTGACAGTGTGTGCGGCTATGGTTGATGGTGGCAGTCAAGCTTCAGCTGGAGCTGCATGGACATCGTCACGTGGTCGCTGTGCCTGCACGCTCTGCCCGGGGCCCCCTCCTCTCCCAGCCCCTAACTCAGCCCAGGCCATGTCACCTTTGACCTGCTGCCCCCTTCGTCCTGTTTGTTCATTGGCAAACAAAGTGCTCAGTGAGAAAAGGGTGGAAGGACGGGGTGCTCTGGGCTGCCTTTGGGGCCAGGCCTCCTTAGCTTCTGTGGGTCTGCCCCAGCTGAGGCCTTGGCTCCCGGTAGACTTTCCTGCGAGTTCAAAAGACACCCAAAGGCCCAAACTGCTCAGAACACATCTTGCTGACCTTGGCAGAAAGGAGGGCTGAGTCGGCCTTTTGTGTAACATAAATACTTAGCACAGCTGCCTGTGACCTGCCCACTTCTTATCAAATCCAAAAAGGAAGGGACCTGCTGTCCAAACTCTTGTTCCCCAATGGACCTCAGACCCCAAGAAACTTGGACTCTGCACAAGTTAGTAAGTTGAGGCTCCCTACCTCCCAGAACTGGCTGCTAATGGAAGAAAGCATTGGGTTAGGAAGAATAAGAAAATCCAAGGAGCTGCCAGTTCTACTGGGAAAATGAAAGGTCTGCTGTTAACACACATTCTTGGAACACTTCATAGAAACTCTGTTAGGGAAGTTCTGGGCCATTCCACCTCAGCGGTTCCAGCGGAGAGGAGGAAAGAAGAAAGAACAAAATAGCTTGGCAAAGGAGGGTGTGTTTCCCAGTGCTTTTCCCACTCATCTCCAGATGAATGTGGAAGCGCTTGTCACCCTCCCAAACTCACACCTGGGGTCCATCCCAGTTCAGTCCTTTGTTCACCACCCCTGCACCTAATAACAGGTGGCGGAGTCCTCCTTCTCCCCTCCGCTTGTCTAGGTCCCACACGTCCTTCTAACCTTGACTCAAGTCCTATGATGTCCATAGAGGTTTCTTCTACTCTCTCTGATTTCTTTTATTTATTTATTTATTTATTTATTTAGTTAGTTAGTTAGTTAGTTAGTTAGTTAGTTAGTTAGTTATTGAGACAGAGTTTCACTATGTCGCCCTCGGTAGAGTGCTGTGGCATAATAGCTCACAGCAATCTCACACTCTTGGGCTTAAGCAATTCTCTTGCCTCAGCCCCCTAAGCAGCTGGGACTACAGGTGCCAGCCACAGTGCCCAGCTACCTTTTTGTTGCAGTTGTTTAGCTGGCCCGGGTCGGGCTCGAACCCACTACCCTCGGTGCATGTGGCTGGCACTGCAACCACTGTGCTATGGGCGCTGAGCCTACTCTCTCTAATTTCTCTGTTCTTGGAGCTCTTGCCGCCCTGGAATCAGCCCCACACACATTGTTAGCACCTGGTTCTTCTCTAGTAATTCATGAACTTTCACATTCTCCTACCAGCTGTTATCATCACGTAGGGAGCACAGCCCAGATGCACACTGGCATGGGTTCCGTACGCACGGGTTGACAGTGGGTTCCTGGAAAGACTGCAAGTTTTCCTAGCTTCTGAGGGTTGGAAGCTGTGCCCATTTTTCCAGGGTCTATCAGACCTCTGGGAAAATTGTAAAAACAGCCTCTGATCTTAAAATTTGGATGCGTGGCCCAGCGGGGAGGAGAACTGAGGTGATGGATGTATGATTTTCAGATAGAGCCTGGTATGGGGGAGTGTGTAGCCTTATATCAATCCTAAGATGCCACTGGTAGCCCTTATGTGAGGCCTCCTCCAGAGGTGAGTGGACAGGACGTTGCCTCAGCCTTGTAGGCCATAGTTGCATCATCTGTACAGGTGGTTTGAGTAGGTGCTCTCCAGCACCCTGCTGCATAGACTGAACTCTGTCTCCTCAAAATTCACATAATTCCTAACCCCCAGTGGGGTTGTATTTGGAGATGAGACTTTAAGGAGACAATTAATATCAAATGAGGTCAGAAGAAGGGGATCATAATCCGACAGGATAGGGGGCCTTGTAGAAAATCTCTGTCTGTCTGAGCACACTCAGTGAAGAAAGGCCCCCAGAGTACCCAGTGAGAAGGTGGCCATCTGTAAGCCAGAAAGAGAGCCCTCACCAAAAATTGAGCATTGCTGGACCTTGATCTTGTATTTTCTAGCTTCCAGAACTGTGACAAAGCAAATTTCTGTCATTCAAACCACCCAGCCTATAGGCTTTATTATGGCAGCTCAAGTGGACTAATCTACTTACATTTATTCACTTAGCAATGTGACAAACTCTTGTTGCATACTTACTATGTGCCAGGAATTCTCATCTGTACTGGGGTTGTGGTGATGAATGGACAAACAAGAGGTTGTCCTCACATTGGAGCTTACATATTCTAACAGAGGAAGAAAGATTTAAAAAAAAAAGTAAATAAGTAAAATAATAAATAATATGTCAAATGGTGATTAAGTACCAGAGAGAAAAACAATGTAGAGAAGGAAATAAGGGATGCTAGAGAAGGTCCCAGGGGCCTTTCCAGAGAGGTGAGCAGGTGATCCTCATGAATATCTGAGATAGATAGATTAATTAATTAATTTAATTTAGTTAGTTGAGACACAATTTCGCTCTGTCACCCTGGTTCAGCAATGCTTAAACTCTTGGGCTCAAGTGATTCTCTTGCCTCAGCCTCCTGAGTAGCTGAGACTACAGGCACTGGCCACAATGTCTAGCTACATTTAGAGACGGTCTTGAACCCCTGAGCTCAAGCGATCCACCTGCCTCGGTCTTCCGGAGTGCTAGGATTACAAACATGAGCCCCGGTGCCCAGTCATGAATATCTGAGATTTTTAAAAGTTAGGCTATGAAATATCCACCGAGCAAGGGAAAGGTATGAGGATGGAAGTCTAACATTAGTTCATGATTTAGAGCTTTAGTTTACTGTAAGTTCACCAGTGTCCTGTGGCTGCTCACAAAGTTATGCTGCATTCATCAGAGTACAGGCGGTCCCTGGGTTATAAACAAGATAGGTTCCCTAGGTTTGTTCTTAAGTTGACTTTATTCTTAAGTTGAATTTGTATGTAAGTTTGAACAGGTACATTTACTTATTAGCTGTAATAGCCTTGGTTTGTTAAGTGTGAGTTGTATGTAAGTTGGATGTTTGTAACTTGGAGACTTAACTGTAATAACCTGTCTGTAAGTGTGAGTTGTCTGTGAATCAGATGTTTGTAACTTGGGGGCTGCCTTTATAGTGGCTGGATAAGGGTGGTGATATTCCAGCTGTATCTAGACTGTAGTGTTCAGTTCTGAGCATGAGAAGACCACAACAGAATGTTCAGATTTGGAAGCCGCGTCCTTGGGGGACAGGTGAGGACACTGGAAGACGTGTCCTTGGGGGATAGGTGAGGAGATTGGAAGCTGTGTCCTTGGGGGACAGGTGACGACACTGGAAGCCACATCCTTGGGGGACAGGTGAGGACACTGGAAGACGTGTCCTTGGGGGACAGGTGAGGACACTGGAAGCCATGTCCTTGGGGGACAGGTGACGACACTGGAAGCCGCATCCTTGGGGGACAGGTGAGGACACTGGAAGACGTGTCCTTGGGGGATAGGTGAGGAGATTGGAAGCTGTGTCCTTGGGGGACAAGTGAGGACACTGGAAGCCGCATCCTTGGGGGACAGGTGAGGACACTGGAAGACGTTTCCTTGGGGGACAGGTGAGGACACTGGAAGCCATGTCCTTGGGGGACAGGTGATGACACTGGAAGATGTGTCCTTGAGGGACAGGTGAGGACACTGGAAGACGTGTCCTTGGGGGACAGGTGACGACACTGGAAGCCGCATCCTTGGGGGACAGGTGAGGACACTGGAAGACGTGTCCTTGGGGGACAGGTGAGGACACTGGAAGCCGTGTCCTTGGGGGACAGGTGACGACACTGGAAGATGTGTCCTTGGGGGACAGGTGAGGACACTGGAAGACGTGTCCTTGGGGGATAGGTGAGGAGATTAGAAGCTGTGTCCTTGGGGGACAGGTGAGGATACTGGAAGCCATGTCCTTAGGGGACAGGTGACGACACTGGAAGATGTGTCCTTGAGGGACAGGTGAAGAGACTGGAAGATGCAACCTTGGGGGACAGGCGAGGAGACTGGAAGACGTGTCCTTGGGGGACAGGTGACAACACTGGAAGACGTGTACCTGGGGGACAGACAAGGAGACCGGAAGCCGCATCCTTGGGGAACAGGCGAGGAGAGTGGAAGCCATGTCCTTGGGGGATGGGAATACTCATTCGTATGGCTAGGCGAGGGGGTCTCTCCTAGTATGTGAGAGTCTCTAGCTGTAAACGGTCTTATTGTGTAGAGAGGTTGAACGCAGAACAAAGACCAGTGGGTAATGATCCCGAACCCAACACGTCCGTGCCAACAGCAGAACAGAAGCCAGATAGGTGTATGGAAAGTAAGCTTTCCCCTGGGGCTGGTGGAGGATGGTGACTGTAGTGACTGTCAATACCAGCGCTGGAGGAAGGTAACACACATAGTCCACACCGGGTATGCTGTGGCAGAGAAGCCTATGATTCATGACTTTTTGGAGAGAGAATGATTCAGGGCTTTTTGGTCCAATCTGCTCTAAGAAGTCAATCAAAACACGCACAATGTGAAGGTAAGGAACCAGTAACTCTGCCCACTAATCTCTCCGGGTTTCAGTCAGCTCCTGTGAAAAATGTGGCTAACACCACCGGCCCTGTTCAAAGGCAAGCGCTAAACCAGATGATTCTTGAGGGGCTTTCCAGCTACAAGATCCACTCATCTAAGTTATGAGAAGGTGTCTGTAGTCCAAGAGAAGGACACTTGTGACCTAAGTACCATTTGCCATGGAAGGGTCAGCTTGCCAATGGATTTGTCTCTGTAGAAGCTAGAAGACGTCCAGTGGGACGCACTAGGAGCTAGATGACCTCTGAGGGCCCGTCCAGTACTGAGGGGCTTCTGTAACTCTGTGACTCATGCCTCTTTGTGCTCCTTGTCCTTTCTTCAGCCACTTAGAGTGAAATCGGAATCCGTATGAAAACCAGAACATAGCAGACAGGCAAGTCCACCTGGAGGATTTTCAAGCTTCCCAAATTGATAGCTATTATTATCATTTGCCTCCTGAGCAGGGGAGGTGGTTTGTTTGTGTCTCAGGACCTGGATCTTTCAGTTATGGAAGCTTAAATAGGGTAAGGCACATCCTGGCAAAGACAACTTGTAGAGGTAAGGACATTTGATGAATACAGAGCCACCAGATCCTGTATCAGTGGACAGTCCTGAGAGTGATGAGGGTCTTGCTGCTCCTCGTGGGGTCTTGCAGAGAGGCCCAGCCTTCTCTATCGCTTCATTAACTGCCCACCTGTCTTCCCCCAGTGCCTCCCCTTTCTTTCCTTCTAGTAGGCTTTGTTATAGAACCACAGAATCCTGGTATTTCTGATCTGGAAGATTCTTTCAAAAAGATTGTTCAAAAAAAAATCTTTCAAAAACACTTCTTCTATTGAGAAGTGTTTCCCCACACGTCAGTCTTTCACATAGTGCTTTCACAGTTTTTGCCGTGTACATATGCCAACTGTTCTATTATTTACTCATAGTTTTATTTAAATTAAGACTTTTAAAAACCCTGGATGGTTTTGTATTACCAACAGAAATAGAAAACCAGCACTACTTGCCTTACAGTTAAGATATCCATGATTATTAGTAAATATTAAAACTTAAAAATATTTGCCCCATACCTAGCAAAATCATCTGGGCACCTTATCATAGTGCACTCACACATACTTTGGGAACAGGGTTATACTTCAAGCCTCATTCTGAGCAGATATGCAGGGATGGTAATTGTCCTAAACTCTCGACTTCCAATCAAAGACTCAGTTTATTCTACCTCATGCTTCTTTAGATGACACTGATGGGAGTTAAGTACATTTATGGTACGTATCAGTTTCCAAGGGCTTTGCTAGCAATGTGTCACAAACTGGATGGCTTTGAGCAACAAAATTTTTTTGTCTCACATTTCTGAAGGCTTTAGTCTAAAATCAAATCAAGGGCCATGCACCCTCCGAGGCTCCGGGGAGGATCCTTCCTTTCCTCTTCCATCTTCTGGCAGCCCTAGATGTCTGTTGGCAGCACAGCTCCTGTCTGTGCTTCTGTCTTTCCATGGTGTTCTCCCAGGCTACCTCTGTGTGGTGCCACCTTCTTACAAGCTCACCAGTCATATTGGATTCAGGGCCCTCCCTACCACAGTGCGACCTCATCTTAACTCACCTAATTATATCCCCGATGGCTCTATTTCCAAATAAGGTCACTTTCTGAGGTGCTGGGGTTTAGAACTTTAAATGTCTTTTTTTAGGGGGGAATATACAACTCAATCTATAACACCATCCTAAAGAGATTTGAATCTAATAGAAGACATTGAAACATCATCAGTAAAATTTAAGTGATGATTGGCTCAGTACCTGTAGCTCAGCAGCTAGGGTGCCAGGCACATACACCAGAGCTGGTGGGTCTGAACCCAGCCTGGGCCTGCCAAACAATGACAACTACAACCAAAAAATAGCTGGGCATTGTGGTGGGCACCTGTAGTCCCAGCTACTTGGGAGGCTGAGGCAAGAGAATCGCTTGGGCCCAAGAGTTTGAGATTGCTGTGAGCTGTGATGCCACAGGCCTCTACCAAGGCAACATAGTGAGACTATCTCAAAAATAAATAAATAAATAAAAATAACACAAAATTTAAGTGATGAAATTACATATATGATTAAATAATAACTTGCATTTACATTGTATATTGTGGTGTGCAAGCACTATCTCATTAGTTCCTCACCATAGTTCTCTAAGTAAACACATAAGGGAGACTCTTATAGTAATAATGGTCCCCAATGAATCACTCTTCCTATATCCATGCCTTTGAGTAGCCTCTTTGGGCCTGATTTTGTGACTTACTTTGATTCTTGTGATCTTAACAAATGTGATGCAAACATGGGCTTGAAAAGTGCACATATATCGGGTTTTTCCATCTCTTTTTGCTGGAAACTCTTGCTACCAGGTGAAGAAGCCTGTATGAAGCCTCTTCCCATGAAGCAGAGACAAGCTGTGTCAGTTGAGGCCCCCAAAACAACCAACCTCTAGCTCGGTGTTTTTCAATCTTTTTTATCTTATGGCACACTCGAACCTGTAGTTAAAATTTCTGCAGCACACTTATATTATGTTGATAAAAAAAAAAAAGAGTGAAAAAAAGAATATATTTACTGTGCTTTGAATTTCTTTAAAAATAATTTAATTAATGATCTTTAAAAATTTTCTTGGATGGTGGCGCCTGTGACTCAAGGAATAGGGTGCTGACCCCATATACTAGAGGTGGTGGGTTAAAAAGAAAAAAAATTTTTTTTCTTGGCACACCAGTTGAAAAACCATTGCTCTAGCTGAACTTCCAGCTGACTATAGCTGCATGAGGACCCAGGAAAGACCTGAAACAGAAGAACCTTTAACTGAACCCAACCCAAATGACTGATTCATAGAATCACAAGTAAATAAAATGGCTGTTTTAAGCTACTAAGTTTTTGGGTGGTTGGTTATTCAGCAATTGCTACAGCAGATGTCACTACTATTTTATAGATGAAGAAACTGACTTGCCAAGGATATGATTTACTTGCCCATTAGGACAAGGACTGAAAGGAAAGAGAAAGCCCTGCCCTCCTTTGGTGTAAGAATCTAGCAATTGAACACAGTACTATGGACATTTCTGATCTTGACTAACTAATAATACAGGATGGAGTTTCAGAAACTGTAGAAAAGAGAGAAAAAATATTCTAGGGGCTGAAGTTTGGCCAAGTATAAAGGGACTACAAAGAGGTAGCAGTCCTTTCGCATCAGAAAGTCAAATGTGTTGGCAGCGCGAAGGCTGCAGAAACATGCTAGAAAGGTGGACGTACATGTAGCTCTCAAATCTGAGATTTGCAAAGCTGGGGAGTAGCAGGAAACCTTCAAGTTTAAAAGAGACAATTTTAAGACAACAAAAACAGGGGTAACTTTCTACAATGGACATTAAATTAATGGGACTCATTAATTTCCAATGTAGTATAGGTTTAAAATACAGTAGAACCTCTATTAAGTTGACCACCCAAGGGACTCTAACAACCTGGGAAGCATACAGAAGTGGTCCATGTAAGGACCTAGGCCTACGGTACTGATGCGTGTAAGTGGGCATGTTCAGTCTATGACAATTAGGTCAACTTAAGGGGGTGGCCAATTTGGGGAGGTGGTCAGCTATAGAGGTTCTACTGTACAAATAGTTTTTTGTATGAATAAATCATGTCATATTTATTGAGGGCCTATTATATGTGAGGTATCATGCTGTGTGACAGGGATTCAGAAAGTAAGACAGTCAGTTCTTATATTCCAGCAAGAGAGAAACCATAGTGACTAATCAATTGATGTATTGTCTTGAGCTGATATGAACCAGCATTGTGCCAGATTCTGGGCTAGCTCTGCAGACAGAGTGGTGAGCAAAACAGAACATGCTCCTGCTCTCCTTGAGCCTGCTTTGTTCGAGAAGTCACTAACTATTCATAATACACGATTGGTTATTGGCTAGTGAACATGGTGTTGTGAGACACAGGTATAAGGAGCTCTAGAAGTGTAGGAAAGGGAGTCACTTTTTAGTCCGGGGGTCATAACAGCCCTCTCTGAGGGATTTAGGTGTACACTGACAATAGGAGGCTGAGGAAGGGTGAGGTTGGCAAAGATAGGGGAAGCCATTCATAGGAGGAATGTCTTGTGACAAAGGAGGAGAACTACTGGATGACTGAAAGACGTCTGGAGTGCCTGTGCAGGACGGAACGTGAGGGCAGACCAGGCTGACGACCGTCCTTCTCAGTCCTGCTCTGCACCCAGGAGGCTGGCCACTGAAGGCAGTGTTGTCTAGGCTCTCTTGCTCTCTGGTTTCCAGCTGGATCTGGGCCATGGAGGCATCAGCAGGAATCAGAGAACACAGGGAAGGGGAGTCCTGGCACTGCTCCTCCTGCCCTTTCTCTGCCTGGGCTCTGAGGCTCTGGCACTGACTATAATTCCACAACAACTCCTATTGGGTGGCCCCCTTTCCATGGCTCTAGCATTTGGGGTTTGGCTTTTAACTCCCTGAGTCCATTCCGGCCTAGGAGTCACCTTGGCTTCTCACATTTGCTAATTCTGGAGTGTCTTAAACTATGTTTGCATTTCCTTTAACCTTTCTAAATGTCTCTTCGACAAACAGTTTTCAAAATCCCACTGGAGACTGCTGTGATGGTTAATTTTCATGCGTCAACTTGATTGGGCCAGGGAAGGCCAGAGAGCTGGTTGAACAGATCACGTTTGAGTTGGTGGACTGAGTGAGGGGCACTTCCCCACTGTGTGCGGGCATCATCCAGTCCACTGATGGTCTGAATAGAAGGAAGGAAGGATAGAGGAAGGGTGAGTTCACTCTCTGCCTGGTAGACTGAGCTGAGACTGGGATCTTCTCCAGTCCTCGGTGCTGAGGTCTTGGACTTGGGCTGGAATCTGCACCATTGGCTCTCTGGCTCACTGGCCCACAGGTCTTTGAACTACAGCACTGGCTTTTCTGGGTCACCAGCTTGCAGATGGCACATTGTAGAAGCTCTCAGATTCTGTAATCATGTGTACTAAGATTTTATAAGAAATATATACAAATACAACATCTACCTTATTGGTTCTGCCTCTCTGGAGAACACTGACCGATGCAGGTGCATTCTTAATATGTTCCAGAGTCTGACTAAAGGTCACACTGAGGATTTTGGACTTTATTCTGAGGGCAATGGTAAGACGTTTGTAAGATTTTAACAGGAGAGTGACATGATGTTTTCTTTTTATTTATTTATTTATTTTTTGATGTTTTCTTTTTAAAAAGATTATCCTGTGCTTTCTGCCTCCAGTAATGACAGAATAAATAAGATCTTACCAGACAGACTATTTTATAAAAATCAATTAAAAATCTGGATATGGGGTGGTGCCTGTGGCTCATCGAGTAGGGTGCCAGCCCCATATACCGAAGGTGGCGGGTTCAAACCCAGCCTCAACTGAAGTGCAAAACAGAATAATAGCCGGGTATGTGGTGGGCGCCTGTAGTCCCAGCTACCTGAGAGGCTGAGGCAGGAGAATCACCTAAGCCCAGGAGTTAGAGGTTGCTGTGAGCTGTGACGCCACAGCACTTTATGGAGGGTGATAAAGTGAGACTCTGTCTCTACAACAACAACAAAAAAATCTGGATATGTAACCCAGAACAGCTATGTCAGCACTGAAGAGTGAACAGAAGCAAACAGACTTCTGGGGGAGTACATCCTCAGAGGAAAGTAGTTCTACAAAGTGAGTCCTCATTTTTGTGGCTTCTTTCCTGGCACCAGGTTGGTGGACATGCTGGAGTCTTTCTGGATTGAGAAACCAGAAAACTAAGCCAGGGGACTGGTGGCGGCTGAAGAGAATGGAAGGATCGTGGGAGGGAAATAGCCAAAGAAGACCCCAAATGCTGAGCACCCCTCTCTCTCCATAATCCTCTGAACCCTAATGCTGAGCAACCCAATCTCTCCGTGATCCTCTGAATGTGCAGAACAGACTGAAAGAGTTTACAGAGAAAATATTTCAGCAGACATAAGAACTGCTGTCCAAGAAACAGGGTTTATAGTTCTAATTAGAGAAAAAGAACAGAATCAAACATTTTCTGAAAGTTTGTAAAAAACAGGTTACAATAGAAATTTCCCTAAAATACAAAGAACCATGAAAATGGAATGCTTTCTAAAAAGAAAACAAAATCAATTGGGAATAACCCTGATGTGGTCTATGTATTAGAACTAGCAGCCAAAGGTTTTTAAATTATTGTTAGAACTACCCTCAGTTAGGTAAAATAGAATATGCTCATCATAATGAATCAAAAGATAGGAAATCTCAGCTGAAAAAGAAAAATGATTTTAAAACTGGGAATCAAATGGACAGTTTAGAACTGAAAAATACAATGTCAGTAGGAAATATTTACTGGCTGGAATTAACATCCAATGGAGATGACAAAAGAAATAGAAAGTGAACTTGGAAATAGACCAATTATCCAAATTGAGCAAAAAGAGAGAAAAAGATGCATCAGAACAAACTATGGAAATTCAAAGACAGAGAACAAATCCTGAAGGTAGCAAAAGAAAAAAGACCCACTACATACATGGGAACAACAATTCAATTTAGGGCTGTTTTCTGATCAGAGAGTGAAAAGGCTGGAAGAGAGAAATATCTTTAAAGTGCAGAAAGAAAAACCTATCAACCCAGAATTCCATGTCCAGGGAAAATGTTCTTCAAGAATCAAGGTTGAATACAGGCATTTTCAGATGAAAGAAAATTCAGTGCTGGCAAATCTGCACTATAAGAAATACCAAAGGTGGGTGGTGCCTGTGGCTTAGTGAGTAAGGCGCTGCCCCATATACTGAGGGTGGCGGGTTGAAACCCGGCCTCAGCCAAACTGCAACAACATCAACAAAAAAGAAATACCAAAGGAAATATATGTATTTCAATTATAATAAGATTACCACCTCATACCTATTGGAATGACTGTTAGACTATAAGTTGGATCACTTATATTACCTGATTTTAAAAGTTACCATACAGTTGTAGTGATTAAAATAATATGATATGGAAATAAATATAGATATTAGATCAATGAAACAGAGTAGAATCCAGAAATAAATCCTCATTTTTATAGGCATTTTTTTTGTTTGTTTGTTTGGAGACAGAGTCTCTGTTAGTCACTCAGGCTACGGTCAGCCTAGCTCACAGTAATCTCAAACTCCTGGGCTCAAGGGGATCTTCCTGCCTCAGCTTCCCAAATAGCTGGGACTACAGGCACCCTCCACCACATTTGGCTAATTTTTCTAATTTTGTAGACATGAGGTCTTGCTCTTGTTCTCAGACTGATCTAGAACTCCTGAGCTGAAGTGATCTTCCCACCTCAGCCTCCCAGAGTGCTAGGATTACAGGTGTGCCACTGGAGCCACTGCACCAGGCCAACAATTGTTTTGTTCTGTTTTTTTTTTTTTGTAGAGACAGAGTCTCACTTTATCGCCCTCGGTAGAGTGCTGTGGCGTCACAGCTCACAGCAACCTCCAACTCCTGGGCTCAGGCAATTCTCTTGCCTCAGCCTCCCGAGTAGCTGGGACTACAGGCGCCTGCCACAATGTCCGGCTATTTTTTTGTTTTGCAGTTTGGCCGGGCCGGGTTTGAACCTGCCACCCTTGGTATATGGGGCCGGAGCCCTACTCACTGAGCCACAGGCGCCACCCTGTTTTGTTCTGTTTTTTAAACAGATTTTTTTCCTTCTATCTTAAAGCAAACTTTATTTTTAGGGGAATTTTAGATTCACAGTAAACTGAGTGGACAGGGCAGAGTTCTCATTTACCACTTGTCCCTACGTTAACAGCCTCTCCTGCTGTCAACAGCCAGCATTAGATTAGCACATTTGTTATCATTGATGAACCTGTGCTGACATGTCCTTACCACTCAGGTCCATAGTTTACATTAAGGTGTAATTTACATTTCCCTTGGTGTTATGCATTCTCTAGGTTTGGAAACATGGACGTAGTATAATGATATGTATCTACCATTACAGTATCATACAGAACAGTGTCACTGTCCTAAAAATCATCGGCTGATTTTTTTTTGACAAAGATGCTAAAGCAATTCAATTGGAAAAAGGAGTCTTTTTAATATATGGTTAATATTTATATAAAAAACCAGAATATCTGTGTGTAAAGAACTAAACCATGTGGAAAATTAACCCAAAATGAATCATAGACCCAAGTAAGAGAACTAAAACTAGAAGGAAATATAAAAGAGGAATCTTTATTGCATTAGGTCAAATAATATTTCATAAAAATATAAAAGGTACAAATCGGTTGATAAAATTAGCTTCATGAGAATTGAATTGCTGTCCAAAAGACAGTTCAGAAAGGTGGAGCACGGGGCTCACACCTATAATTCTAGCACTTTGAGAGGCCAAATCAGGAGGATAGTTAGAGTTCAGGAGTTTGAGACTAGCCTTTGGTTCATCCATTTGAGCAAGAGTGAGACACCATCTCTACAAAATCGAGAAAAATTAGCCAAAGCATGGTAGCATGCACCTGTAGTCCCAGCTACTCCAGAAGCTGAGACAGGAGGATCTTGAGCCCAGGAGTTGGAGGTTGTAGTGAGCTATGATGATGCCACTTGCCCTGTAGCCAGGGTGGCAGAGCAAGATTCTGTCTTTAAAAGAAGAAATGAAAAGAAAGTTAAGAAGACACAAAGCAAGCCATTGACTGAGAAAAAATATTTGCAAAGCATACATTGAACAGAATATGCAGAGGAATCTTACAATTTGGAATATGTATTTGGAATATGCAGAGGAATCTTACAATTCAATAATAAGACAAGCAAGCAGTGAAAGAAAGGGCAAAAGATTAGAATATATGAATGGCTAGTCAACAAAGGAAAAGATGCCAACATAATTGGTAATGAGAAACCCTCCATGAGATACTACTACATACCCAGCAGAATGGGCACAGTGAAAAAAGACTGATTAATCCAAGTGTTGGTGAGGATGTGGAGCCAACAAACCCTTCTGCAGGAAGTGCAAAATTGTCTGGCCACTATGAAAAACAGCATCTTATAAAACTAAGCATATACTTACCCTATGGGCAGCAATCCAACTCCTAAGGATTTACACAAGAGAAATGAAAATATATATCCACACAAAGACTTGTACACGAATGTTCATAGAAGTTTTACTCAAAATAGCTCAAAACTGGAAAGAACAGATTATATATTTTACTAAACGGATAAACAGATTGTGGTATATCCATACACTGCTCTGTAATCAAAAGGAACAAAATATTAATACATGCAACATGAACGAATCTCAAAAACACCATGCCAAGGGAAGGAAGTCAAACAAAAGCCTACACTCAGTCCAATTCCATTTGTGCAAAATTTTGGAAAATGCAAAACAGACCAGGGGTTGCCTGAGGCAAGGGTGGGGGTGTGTGTGAGGGGAAGTTATGGACCACAATGGTTGCATGAGCAAAGTTTTTATGTTGATGGGAACATCTGCATTTTTTTTTTTTTTTTGTAGAGACAGAGTCTCACTTTATCGCCCTGGGTAGAGTGCCGTGGCGTCACACTGCTCACAGCAACCTCCAGCTCTTGGGCTTAAGCGATTCTCTTACCTCAGCCTCCCTAGTAGCTGGGACTAC
>CAUYON010073693.1:0-18193 GCA_963573935.1 Arctocebus calabarensis | reverse complement strand
TTATATAGTGATCAAGAAAATGCCATGAAGGCTAACTGTAACAGTACGATCAAAACATTTCTGAATGTATATGAATCGTGCCCTATGATTGCACCAATGTACAGAATTATGATTCAATAAAATTATAAAAAAAAAAAAAAGACCAGCAGAATACACGACAGAGCCACGTACCCCCACCACACCAAGCAGGGCCCCAGACCCTCAGACTGTAATACTGTATGAGTCCTTTGCAAAGCTGTAAGGAAAAAAGTTACAGTCACCAGTCCCAGCTCCTTGGCAAAGGGGTGGTTAACTACAACTACAGGAGCCACTCATCCAATTTCACCGTACCTGTCCATCTAGCCAAATGGTGAAAATTAATCATTGGGCAGAATCAGCAGAAAAACTCTGGCAACATGAATAATCGGGAATGGATCAACTCCCCCAAGGAATGACAAAGCAGATACACCAGATGGTCCCATTTATAAACAAATGGCTGAGATGTTAGAAATCGAGTTCAGAATTTGGAAGCAAATAAGATTAACAGAATGAATGTAACATTGGAATTAGAAATTCTAGGAATATTTCAAAAGTTGTCTCAAGAATTCAATGAATTCAAAAACAAAATCACCAAAGATTTTGACACATTGAGAAAAAAAAATTGCAGCCCTCCATGGTATGAGAAATACAGCAGAATCCCTCAGTAACAGAATTAAGCAGGCAGAAGAAAGAATATCTGACATCAAAGACAAAGCTTTTGAACACTCCCAAATGCTCAAAGAGGAAGAAAAATGGAGAGCAAAAATGGACTATTCTCTTAGAGCTTTGGAACACTCCCAAATGCTCAAAGAGAAGAGAAATGTAGATCAAAAATGGATTATTCTCTTACAGCTTGGAACGCTCCCAAATGTTCAAAGAGGAAGAGAAGTGGAGAGCAAAAATGGATCATATTCTTAGAGAGCTGTGGGACTACTCCAAAAAAGCAACTACTCATCTTATAGGAATCTCTGAAAGAGAAGATGTTCCAAGAGGCTCACAGCAGATAGTTCTAGAACCCCAGCATGACTCAGTCCAAATAAAGCATCTCCCAGACACATTATAATTAACTTTGCCAAGTTAATAGGAAGGAGAAAATTATACAAGGAGCCAGATGGAAGTAAACCATAACCTACAAGGGGGAAAATATTAGAATGACTGCAGATCTTCTCTGTTGAAATTTCAAGCCAGAAGAGGATAGTCATTGACTTTCAACCTTCTAAAACAAAACAACTTTTGACACAGGATCCTGTATCCAGTTAAATTGAGGTTCATTTGTGATGGAGAAATTAAATACTTTAATGACAGTCGCATGTTGAAGAAATCTGTCATAACTAAACCAGCTCTCCATGGTATTCTCAGCCCATCCTCCACAATAACCAGCACAATCCTCCACCACTAAAGGAAACTCACTCAGAAACTTTTGATCAAATCCCACCTTCCACAGTAGTGAAAGGTTTAAAAATATCCACTTGACTTTCAAAAAACTCAAAACCCAAAATACTACCAGGTTTATCAATAGTCTCAATTAATGTGAATGGCTTAAATTGCCCTCTAAAGAGGCAGGGGTTGGCTGACTGGATACAAAAAATTCTGGCCAGATAGCTGCTGCTTACAAGAATCTCTTTTTACCTTAAAAGATAAACATAGACTCAGAATGAAGAGATGGACATCTACGATTCAGGCAAATGGAAATCAGAAAAAAAACAGGTGTTGCAATTTCATTTGCAGATACAATTGGCTTTAAACCAACAAAAGAAAGAAAAGATAAGGATGGTCACTTCATTTTTGTCAAGGGAAACACTCAACAGGATGAGATTTCAATTATTAACATTTATGCGCCCAACCAGAATGTTTCTCAATTTATAAAAGAGACCCTAACAGATATGAGCAACTTGATAGTCAAAGATTATCCAGCACCATAATAGTAGGAGATTTGAATACTCCATTGGCAGTGTTGGATAGATTCTCTAGTAAGAAAAATTCTAAACTTAAACTTAACCATTCAACAATAAGATTTAACAGACATATACAGAGCATTTCATCCTAACAAAACTGAATGCACATTCTTCTTCTAAGTTCATGGAACATCCTCCAAAATTGATTATATTGTAGGTTATAAGGCTAACCCTAGCAAATTTAAAAGAATAGAAATCAAAAAATAGAAATAGAAAGAAAGAAGATTTCTCATGTCTTCTCAGACCATCATGGAATAAAAGTTGAACTCAGTAACAAAAAGAATCTGCATAAGCATACAAACACATGGAAACTAAATAATATTATGCTGAATGAAAAAGCTGATTCATAGATGAGATTATAAAGGAAATTACCAAATTTTTGGAACAAAACCATAAGGAAAACACAAATTACCAGAACCTCTGGGATACCACCAAAGGCAGTCCTAAGAAGGAAATTTATAGCATTGCAAGCCTTCCTCAAAGGAAAAGAAACAGAAGAAGTTAACAACTTAATGGGACATCTCATGCAACTGGAAAACGAAGAACATTCCAACCTTAAACCCAGCAGAAGAAAAGAAATAAGTAAGAAATAACTAAAATTAGAGCAGAAATAAATGAAATTAGAAAACAGAAGAATTATACAAAAGTCAATCAATCAAAAAGTTGGTTTTTTGAAAAGCTCAATAAAATAGATAAACCTTTGGCTAACATAAACAGAAATAAAAGAGCAAAATCCCTAATTTCATCTATTTAGAAATGATAAAGGCTAAATAACAGACTCCTCAGAAATTCAAAAAATCCTTAATGAATATTACAAAAAACTCTATTCTCAGAAGTATGAAAATCTGAAGGAAAATAGACCAATACTTGGAAACACACCAACTTCCTAGTCTTAGCCAGAAAGAAGTGGAAATGTTGAACAGGCCTATATCAAGTTCTGAAATGGCATCAACTATATGAAATCTCCCCAAAAAGAAAAGTCTGGGACAAGATGGCTTCACATCAGAATTCTACCAAACCTTTAAAGAGGAACTAGTTCCTATATTACTTAACCTTTTCCAAAACACAGAAAAAGAAGGAATACTTTCCAACACATTCTATGAAGCAAATATCACCCTGATTCCCAAACCAGGAAAAGACCCAATAAGATTAGAAAATTATAGACAAATATCTCTAATGAATATTGATGTAAAAATATTCAGTAAGATCCTAGCAAACAGAATCCAGCAAAACATCAAACAACACCATGACCAAGTGGGTTTTATCTCAGGGTTCCAAGGATGTTTTAATATATGTATATCTATAAATATAACACATAACATAAACAAAATAAAAATAAAGACCATATGATTCTCTCAATTGATGCAGAAAAAGCTTTTGATAATATCCAGCATCCCTTCATGATCAGAATACTTAAGAAAATAGGTATAAAAGGAACATTTTTTAAACTGATAGAGGTCATCTACAGTAAACCCACAGCCAATTCCATATTAAATGGGGTAAAATTGAATCATTTCCACTCATATCAGGAATCAGACAAGGTTTCCCATTGTTCCCACTGCTTTTTAACACTGTAATGCAAGCCTTAGCCTTAGCAATCAGGCAAGAGAAGGCAATCAAGGGTATACAAGTAGGATCACAGGAGATCAGACTTTCACTCTTTGCGGATGATATGATTGTATATCAGGAAAACCCCAGGAACTCAACTACAAAACTCTTAAAAGTGACCAAGGAATACAGCAGTGTGTCTGATATAAAATCAATACTCAAAAATCTGTAGCCTTTATATATATATATATATACCAACAATAGTCAAGCTGATAAAACAATCAAGGACTCTATTCCCCTTATAATAGTGCCAAAGAAGATGAAATATCTGGGAGTGTACCTAATAAAGGATGTGAAAGACCTCTATTAAAAGAACTATGAAACTCTGAGAAAAGAAATAGCTGAAGATATTAATAAATGGAAAAACATACCATGCTAATGGCTGAGAAGAATCAACACTGTTAAAATGTCCATCCTACCCAAAGCAATCTATAGAGTTAATGCAATCCCTATTAAAAAACCTCCATCATATTTTAAAGATCAAGAAAAATTAGTACTTCGTTTTATATGGAAACAGAAAAAACCTTGAATAGCCAAGACATTACTCAGAAATAAAAACAAATCAGGAAGAATCAAATCATTCAGAAACTCTGAAGTCATGGAGCCGTTAAGCCCAAGAAGATCAGAGGTTGAGAGTCCCCCGTTTGGTTAACAAGTGTTGAATACAAATTGTCTTAACAGCATAAAGGTCTCAGCACTGGTGATAAACAGTCAGACTTCAGACTATTGCTATAAATCTATAGTGATCAAAATAGCATGGTACTGGCACAAAAATAGAGAGGTAGATGTATGGAACAGAATTGAAAACCAAGAGATGACACTTATTGTCATTTGATCTTTGATAAGCCTATCAAAAATATAAATTGGGGGAAAGATTCCCTATTTAACAAATGGTACCAGGTGAATTGGCTGGCGACTTATAGAAGACTGAAACTAGACCCACACCTTTCTCCTATAACAAAAATTGATTCTCACGGGATAAAAGACTTAAACTTATGTGGGGTGAAAAATACCCACATATGTGCTCCATTGAGACTGGGAAAGAATGAGTTAACATGACTTTTGCTAATGCAGAAAAAGCAAGAGAGCTGTGCTGCCCTGAGGCATACACAGAGGCTGTTTATTGGAGTAAAAGCTCAGAAACAGAAAGTCTGAAGTCATGCAGCCGTTAAGCCCAAGAAGATCAGAGGTTGAGAGGCCCCCGCTTGATTGACAAGTGTTGAATACAAATTGTCTTAACAATTGTCCCACTTTGCAAAAGATATATATGACTTAATAAAAGGAAAAAAATTAAATAATTTTTAAATAATGCATTAAAAGTGGAAGATGAGAGCTAGACCAATGTAAAGAAAAAGGCTCAAACAGGTACATATGTCTGTGTTATATGCATGAATATGAGGTCAGACAGTTAAGTTCATAAAGTCATCCTAGAAAAAGTCACCTTCTAGGATGGTCACTTCAAAGTGCTCTCCTTGTGAAGCTGGCACCGATGCCAGCACCTAATCCACCCTTCAAAGCACTTTTTCTAGGATGAGTTCATGAACTTAATTAATCAGGCCTCATACAATAACAGTGTAATAGTCATTTCAGAAAAAGAGCTCCAAAATTGCTTTGAAGGGTGGACTAGGCACTGGACAGCTTCCCAAGGTGACCAGAGTGAAATTCAGCACTAACATAGTCAACACTTACTTGTTCTAGGAAGAGTTCACAAACTTCATTGTCTGACCTCGTCTGTATTGTGCTAAACTATGACATTTAAAATCAATAGAGAAAGAGTGAATCACTCAAATAACAGGATTGCTCTTTTGTGTCACCCTCAGTATAATGCGTGACATCACTGCTCACAGCAACTTCCAACTCTTGGGCTTAAGCGATTCTCTTACCTCAGCCTTCCAAGTAGCTAAGGCACCTCCACAACATCCAGCTATTTTTTTGTTGCAGTTGTCATTGCTGTTTTTAGCAGATTCAGGCCAACTTTGAACTCACCAGCCCCAGTGTTATGTGGCTGGTGCTCTAACCATTGAGCCACAGGCACCGAGCCAGATTGCTCATTCTTTAAATAATTGGAAAAGAAATTAGGATCTTACTTCAAACCATGAAACAAAACAAATTTTAAGTAAGTACTAAAGTTAGATTAAAGAAAATAAAGCTATAGAAAAAAAGAAATGTTACCAAAAAATGTGCAATGTTGAAGAGAAAAGCTATTCGAATCGAATTCTAACTACCTAAATGTAGAAAATGAGAGGCTTGACTACAATTAAAAATATGTGAATATCAAAAGAATGAGAGGATAAGTCACAAATTGGGAGAAGATATTTGGAAAAATATATATATCTGATAAAGAACCATTACCCAAAATATACGAAGAAATCTTAAAACTCAACAATGTGAAAACAAAACAATTTTTAAAAACCTCAGCCAAAATTATAACCAACACCTCATCAAAAAGATATACAGATAGCAAATAAGCACATGAAAATATTTTCTATGTCATATGTCATTAGGGAAAAGCAAATTAAAACAAGAAGATACCATACTACACCTCTGAGAAGGACTCAAATACAGAAAGCTGACAATACCAAATACTGATGAAGATAAGAACAACGAGAACTCTCATTCATTTTTAGTAGGAATGAAAAATGCTGCAGCAATTCTGGAAGACATTCTGACAGTTTTGTGCAAAATTAAACATGCTCCTGGAACACAATAATTGTACTTATAAAAAGGAATTGAAAATGTGTTCACATAAAAACCTGCACACAGATGTTTACAGCAGCTTTATCCATAATTGCCAAAACTAGGAAACAACTAAGATATCCTTCACTAGGTGAACAGATAAATAAACTGTGGTACATTCAAACAACAGAATATTATTCAGCTCTAAAAGAAGAGAAGAGCTACCAAGCCACAAAAACACATTGGAGAAACCTTAAAGACATATTACTACATGAAAGAAGCTGATCCTAAATGGGTCACACTGTCTGGTTCCAACTAAATGACATTCTGGAAAATGCAAAAATATGGACATTGTGAAAATATTTGTGGTTGCCAGAGGTCAAGGAGGAAGGAAAGATGCATAGGTAGACTATAGATGTTTAGGGAAATCTGCTACTACATAGCAAAATCATACATATGATATTCTTTTTATAAGATTATTTTAGTGGAAATTTAACATATGTTCAAAGTTTGCAATTAGTAACAATCCTTTCCTGCAGCAATGAATTCAGGAGACTGCTCATGGAAATTAAGTATGATTCCCAAAATTATATGGCAAAACTATTCTGTATGACACCATAACGGTGGATACATGTGATTATACATCTCTAAACCAGTGGTTCTCAATTTTCCTAAATTCTCCTAATGCCATGACACTTTAATACAGTTCCTCATGTTGTGGTGACCCCTAACCATAAAGTTATTTTTGTTATTACTTCATAACTGTAATTTTGCTACTGTTATGAATTGTAATGTAAATATCTGATATGCAGGGTGTATTTTCATTGTTACAAAGGGGTCTCCACCCACAAGTTGAAAACTGCTGGTCTAAACCCACTAAATAGAAAACGCCAAGAGTGAATTCTATTATAAACCATGAAATATAAGTGATAACAAAGGGTCAATGTAGATTCATTCATTGCAATAAATTACCACTCTGGGGTAGAATGTCCATGCTGAGGAGGTTGTACAGGTGGAAGTAGGGAATAAATGGGAAATCTCTGTACTTGTTGCCAAACTTTGCTTAGAACTCATAACTGCTCTATAAAATAAAGCTTACTAATGTTTTCAAATAAGGTCTCTGAGCAAGAACCTCATAATATTTATCTTATGGTATAATATAATTTATATAGTTATCTTAGATTTATTATATGAGTTATTATAATTAGATAATATAGTTAGCTTATATTTTGATCAGATTATGTTAATAGCCCACAATATTATTTATTTTTAAAGCAACCATAAATACAAAAAAATAAACTAGGAAATAAAAATAAAATACGTGGATGAATCTAATGCACCACAAACATAATGGGCTACTGATATCTTAGGAAAAAACCTGCAACATACATAATAGATAATTACTTTCCATGAGCATTCTCCTGAATTCACTGGTACAGGAAAGGATTGTTACTAAGTGCAAACTTTGAAGATATGTTAAATTCCCAGTAACTGTGGATTGGTTAAATTGATATTCACTGTTATAATGCAGCCACTGAAATAATCCTGTAAAAAGAGTATGGCATACAAAGACATTCAAGATTTGCTATAGACTGAAAATTGGGCTAAATAAACATTATATTTAGCATGTCCCACTTTGCAAAAAATATATATGTATGTATACACCCGTAGGAGCAATAAACCAAAATAGCAGTGTATTTCTCTGGATAGCATGACTTATAAGGCATTTTAACTCTTTCTTTCTGCAAATTTACAAAGTAATCCCCACTCCTGTCATGTGCTTTTATGAAATAAAAATAATAATTATTTTAAAGTAAGCGATGATGAAAAAGTACCTCATTAACAATAACAATCAAGGATATAACATACTTTTCAAATTCCCAAAATAGGATATTTGTTGGCTATACTAAAAGTATGGCCAGATTTTCACTCAAGATATATACATGGAAATAATTCTTAAATGTATAGAATTATTTCAATGAAAGACAATATTCTAAAAGAGTCAATCCTTCCCATACCATAAATAGATTATACAAATTTATTTACAATACCACAGAAAGGTTTGTATTTTAATCAGATTACATTCACATTCATGTGTATGAATATAATCAGAAAGAAGAATACATCTTTGATAAAGAAACATTATTGACTTAGGACGTCCATGTAAATACTAAACATATAATAAAGCCACAATAATTAGATGAATCTAGACTAAGGATACAAAATCAAATCAATACATCAGTGAAAGAAGCCTATAAGAATTCCCTGAATAAATATAAACATAAATGGGATGAAGAAAGTACCACAAATAAGATAAGGAAGGGACAACTTACTCAATATTCAGTGTTAAAGATTGGCTATATATCTGAAAAATAAAATCACTAAATTTTTTGCCTTAGACCCTTCCCAAAGTAAATCAAATAGCATAGTATAAAATGTTTTCTAAATAAAGCCATCAAAACTGTTAAGCTTTAAATAATTATGTGGGGAAAAAATTAGGAATAAAGAAAAAAATCTCCTTTACGAACATTATAGTTAGTTACATAATCATTAAGTATTTATTTTTGAACTGTTTAGAACATCTGGAGAATAGGTTTCCAGTTCAAGAGGGCAAATTGAACACATATGTTTCCATTATATTCCTCCCAAAGTTCTGCGATGATACCACTGCACTGCAGCCTGGGCGACAGAGTTAAAAATCTTACCCCTTAAAAACAAACAAACAAAAGAATATAAAAGAGAGTAAATACATAATAGCTCTAAGTGTGAGGTATGAGAAAATAAGGTATTGGCAAGGCCAATAATGTTCAAACACATGTTTGAACAGACAACAAACTAGATTTTTCTTTTATACAAGTGTCAAAGATGTTATTTTTAATTATATTGCTTGGCCCCTGCAAAGGCACAGAACAGTCTTCAATAGCTGATATTAATGTAAATTGGGTGCAAATATTCCAAAATACAACTGGCATATTATTTTACATATACAAAACTACTCTAAATCAGAAATACCAAACATATTACAAACATGTTCATTTCCAACAGCAAACAGCCAGAAACAACTAAGAATCCAGCACATAAAGACCAAATTAATTATAGTATATTTTACAAAGGAGTATTATTATAGAGCTATCAAAAATCATATTTTAATAGGGGAAGGGCAAGATGGCTGACTAGAGGCAGCTTTTACCAGAAGCTTCTGCCCAGAAGGAGAAAAGTTGGACTTAGGTGAACTCAGAGAAATCAAGAGTGGGGAATTGAACACAAGAAGAAACCGGGGTGCACATCATCCCCACCAAGACAAGTGGAGAGGCCCAGAAAGAGAGAGAAAGATGACAGAGACCAGGTACTGAGCGACTAGTCTGAAAGCACCTACTGCCAAGAGGATGGGAGACCCCTCCCCCAACAGGGAGTCCCACCTGGGGCTTTCCACAAGGGAGCAGGGAACAAAGGACCTCTCACCTTACCCCAGGGGAGAGAGCCACGAGGTCCCAGTTCTCTTCCACCTGGGAATTCCACCTCTGAGCCTAGTCCCCATCCTTTCTGCTACAAAAGTGAACTATTCTTTCTGCAGTCCTGAGCCCACAGCCCACCTTCCCTCACTTTCTGGTTGCCCACAGACTGCCCCTTGCAGAAGCCAGACTGGCCACTTCTCTCAGAAGCCCCTGCATTGTGTGGGCCGCTGAACCGCACAGAGCACCCAGCTGCTCCGTGAGGAAACAGTGGTGCCACAGTCCTTCTCGCATGTGGCGGTGTCATCTCTCCTGGCTCCCATTCTGCCTAAAAGAGACCTTTTCTCAGCACCCTGGACAATCCTTGCTTGATGTCTGTGCCAGGTGATCCCTGGTGACCCTCTGAACTTGTCTAAGTTGGTGTTGCTGGTGCTGCCTGAGTGAGTATAACTGGAAGTCTCAGTCAAAACTGTCCGTGGATTCTTGGTCCCCCGTTCTGGCTGGGACCCCTTGTTTGACTTTGTTAGAATGGGGAGGAGGAGATGTTGAATCAGCAGGTCTGCAGATTCCCCTCCTTCAGCTATTATAGGTAAGGGGCAGGGACACAGCGTTCCTGTCTTCCTCCAGCAGAGATTCCAGTGAAACACTGCATCTCCTTTGAATTGGGTACAAGGTAGACAGACAGCAGGACAGAACCAGGTTGCAGTGATCTCACCAAGCTGGCCCTCAGAAACTCGCTGCAGCCCTGAAAGGGAGCTTTGCAAGGATGTAGAGGACGCACATGCTCCAGCTCACTGGGGAAGGGATAGTCAGCTCCAGGTCCTGGGGCTTCCAGCTTTGGTCTCACCCCACCAGTTTTAGTTACCAAATACATCTGTATGATGTTTCCTAACGGTCCCCAATTAGATTATCTCTTAATAACTATATAGGGCCAATCTAACATTTCAACTAAAAATATATAATATGTTTTAAAAGCTGAAAATACTTATGGGGAGGCATCATAGAATTTGGTAACATGAGAAATCAGAGCAGATCAACCTTCCCAAGAGATTACAAGACAGATACAACAAAAAAATACCATCCATAGAGAAATTGCTAAAATGTCAGAAATAGAATTCAGAATATGGATGGCAAAAAAGGTGATTGGAATTGAGAAGATGGAAATAGAAATACAAAAAAATAGTGCAAAAGTCTCAAGAAGATAGTGCATTTAAAGACAAAGTCATCAAGGATATGGACATAAAGAGGAAAGATACAGCAGAGCTTAAGGAATTGAAAAAGGCATTTAAGGAGCTTCGAAACACAGTGGAGACCTCAGTAATAGCATAGAGCATGGAGAAGAAAGAATATCAGAAATTGAAGACAAGACTTTTGAACTATACCACTCATTCAAAGAGGCAGAAAAAAAGAACAAAAACAGAGTATTTCCTGAGAGAGTTATGGGATCATTCCAAAAGGTCAAACATCTGAGTTTTAGGGATTCCTAAAGAAGAGGATGGTCCTAACAGCCCTGATGCTTTACTCTAAAACATTATGGTGGAGAATTTCCCAAGCATTACAAGAGACACAGAAATTCAGATAGTAGATACTTTCAGAACTTTAGCACAACTCAATCCAAGCAAAGCATCTCCTGAACACATGCCAATTAACTTTGCCAGAGTCAATCTGAGGGAGAAATCCTACAAGCAGGCAGGCATAAGAAAAGTCTTACCTACAAAGGGAACTAGATCAGGATGACCACAGATCTTCCAGCTGAAACTTAGTAGCCAGAAGAGGATGGTCATCAGCCATTAAATGTCTTAAACAAAACAATTTTCAGCTCAGGATCCTATATCCTGCTAAACTGAGTTTAATTTATGGTGGTAAAATCAAATATTTTACCAACATGTAAATTTTGAAGAAATCTGCCATAACTAGACCAGTTCTACAGGAAGTACTCAGATCCCCTTTTCAAAATGACCAGTATGATGATCCATCACCAAAGTAAACACACCCAGAAATTAAAGAACAAAGCCTAGCTTCTACAATGGCATAAGGGTTAAAGATAAGTTCTGGGCCTCTGAAAAACAAGATGATCGGATCTCCACCATATCCATCAATTCTCTCAATAAATATGAATAGTTTGAATTCACCCCTAAAGGGGCATAGTCTGGACTGACTGGATACAAAAGCTTAGGCTCTGGGCGGTGCCTGTGGCTCATTGAGTAAGTGGCTTCCCCCATATAACAAAGGTGGTAGGTTCAAACCCAGCCTTGCCAAACTGCAAAACAAAAATAGCTGGGCATTGTGGTGGGCACCTGTAGTTCCAGCTACCCAGGAGGCTGAGGCAAGAGAATTGCCTAAGCCCAGGAGTTGGAGGTTGCTATGAGCTGTGTGATGCCACAGCACTCTAGAGAGGGCAATAAAGTGAGATTCTGTCTCTGCAAAAAAAAAAGAAAAAAAGCTTTGGCCCAACATCTATTGTCTCCAAGAAATACACCTAACCTCAAAGGATAAAACAAGACTCAGGGTGAAGGGATGGAAAACAATAATCCAGGTAAATGCAAATCAGAAACAAACAGACAGGTGTCACAACATCATTTGCAGATACAATTGGATTGAAACCAATAAAAATAAGGAAAGACAGGATGTACATTACATACTTGTCAAGCGAAGCACACAACATGAAGAGATTTGAAGAACTAACATTTACACAATGGACAGATCTTTCAAGCAGAAACTAAACAAAGAAATACTGGACTTAAACATGACCCCAGAACAAATGCAATTAACAGACTTACAGAGTGTCCCTAAAGTTCCTGAGCAATTTAAAATAGCAATTTAATATAGTTCCTATATATACAATCTATATATATTCAGAATGCCTGTATATAGAACATTTCATCCTAACAAAACTGAATGCACATTTTTCTCACCATACCACAGATCATCCATCCTCCAAAACTGATCATATCTTAGGACACAAGTCTAACCTCAACAAATCAAAAAAAAGAAAGAAAGAAAAGAAATTATTCCTTGTATCTTCTCAGAAACAGCAACAAAAATCTTCATACCTAGTTAATGTCATGAAACTAAATAATCTTATCCTAAACAGCTGGGTCAAAGATGAGATTAAGAAGGAAATCATTAGATTTCTTGAACAAAACAGTAATGAAGCCACAAACTATCAAAACCTATGGAATACTTCAAAGTTATTCTTAAGAGGGGAATTTATGGTGTTAGATGGCTTCATCAAGAAAATGAGCAAGCCAACAACCAAATGGGCCATCTCAAGCAACTGGAAAGGAAGAATAATCCAACCCCAAGCTGAATTAAATGCAATTAGAGCAGAATTAAATGAAATTGAAAGCACAAGAATCATTCCAAAGATCAGGGAAACAACAAGTTGGTTATCAAAAACATATCAAAAACATTTAATAAAATTGATAAACCTTTGTTCATACCAACCAGAAACAGAAAAGTAAGATCTCTAATAACTTCAATCAGAAACGACAAAGGGGAAATAACAGATACCACAGCAATAGATTACTGTTGCTCAATGATTACTACAAAAAACCTCTCTTCTCAGAAATATGAAAATGTAGAAGAAATGAACCAATACCTGGAAGAACACCTCCTTCCTAAACTTAACCAAAAAGAATAAGAAATTTTGAATAGACCTATGTCAAGCACTGAAATTGCATCACCTATACAAAATCTCCCAAAAAAGAAAAGCCTACAGTTTCACACCAGAATTCTACCAAATCTTCAAAGAAGAACTAGTTCCTATATAAATGTATTATTGCACATTAATCCACTCTTTCTTCTTTATATTAAAATGATTTTTATGGCTATATTCAAGACAAGAAACCAAGAAAATTTTCAGACATGTGCCCACTCACCACAGAAAAGTCATCTGATAGTTAAATATGAATTAATTTGGGCAAAACAACAAAAATGTCAGGATTACCAGGGAAGCACTTTACTTAAATGCTGTACATGCAAAACACTCATATGTAAAAAGTGATTCCTCCAAGGTCAAAAGCAGAAATTTTTGTTTGTTTGCTTGTTTGTAACAGAGACTCCTCTGTCAACTTGGGTACAGTGCAGTGGCATCAACATAACTCCTTGTGACCTCAAACTCCAGGGCTCAAGCGATCCTCCTGCCTCAGGCTTCTGACTAGCCCAGGCACCAGATCTGACTAAATTTTTTTTAATTTTTTAGTAGAGAGAGGGTCTTGTTCTTCCTCCTCAACTCCTAACCTCGAACAATCCTCCTGCCTCAGCCTCCGGAGTGCTAGGATTACAGGTATGAGAACCCAAAGGAAGAGTTTTAAACCCTTAGAGTACTAGAAAAAGAAATTAGATTAGCTATGTTGCTCCTGTAAGTAGGTATCAATGATTCACATATGCTGAAATGTGATATAGGATGACCCCAAAATGTTACTGAGATTCTTTAAAGATGAAAAATAGACATTTATAAATCCTCTAGTATTTCCCACTTTCTCAAACAGAAAACTAATTATACCAGAGTCTAATACCATACTGAACTCCTTGCAACATTACATTAAAATGGTATTTTTATAGACTTATTTAAAAAAAAAAAAAGAGGAACCAACTTTGACAGAATCATTTCTCTAGTTTTTCCTGTTTAAGGTTAGTTCATTAATAATCCTGAACTGGAAAGCATTCACAAGGATGAGCCATATAGGAAAAAAATAACAAACACATAAAACATAAACTAACATGAAAAACTTAGGCTTTATTTTTAATAGTCTATCATCTCAACAGTTCAATAATTCATAGCCTGTCACTTTACAAAGAATAAGTCCAAGTGTTTTCCCATTAAAGGACAAACAAAATAAGGAGTAGTGGGAAATGTAAAATCATCTCTAAATAGGGTGAGTAAATGGGCTATTTAGAAAAGTGAACGAGGCCAGGCCCAGTGGTTCACGCCTATAATCCCACCTCTGGGGAGGCCAAGGTAGGTGGATTGCCTGAGCTTACAGGTTTGAGACCAGGCCTGAGCCAAGCAAGACCTTGTCTCTAAAAATAATCAGGCATTGTGATGGGTACCTGTAGGCCCAGCTACTCTGGAGACTAAGACAAGAGGATCCCTTGAGCTCAAGAGTTTGAGGTTGCTGTGAGCTATGACACCACAGCTCTGTACCGAGGGTGACAAAGTGAGACTCTGTCTCCAAAAAAGAAAAAATATATAGAAAAGTGAAGGTGATTATTTAGTCCAAAGCAATTACGTAGTCTGGCTAGAGAACACATAAAGTTCTCAGTGGTTGCAAGTTTCTCTAGCATTTAGTAGTATATGGACTATGGTAACATGAGCAAATAAGCCAATCATAACTGGCACCAGAGGCCAATCTGGTACTATAGCAAATATTATTGCACAAATTTCATCTCTTTCCAAAGCACCTTTTTCAAGTAAGTTTTAGAAAATGCCATTGAGCAAGATAAAAAATATGTAAATATAAATCCAGTGAGAAAAATACTGATTGAGCATCATTACTAGAGCTTTTAAGTAAGTATAAATTTTGTGTTAGAAATCTGTTCTTCGGTATTTCTCTAGTGTAACCTAAGCTCCATTAATATACGTATTTTAGTAAACTTTGGTAACTGTTCTATTCCCAAGTGCCTAACCATGTAGTAAGTGCTCAATGAATATTCATTAAGTGACTGACTACAACTGCGATTCTGAACTAGACGTGTACAGGGACAATACGCCTCCACTAACAGCCCCATTTTCTTTATTTAATTTCAAATGAATGAACCTTCTAATTAAATCAGTTGCTTTACTTTGTAACAAATTTGTACACCAAAAGCATTTACCTGAGGCATTGAAGTTAGTTACACTAACTTCAGAAAATTTTTCTGGGGTAATGGGTATTGCAGTTGCAGGAAAAAAGCATCAAGTCAAAAGTTACATTTCATTACAGTTTCTCCTTTTTCCATCTTGTTAAATAACTTACCCACAGCAGTGTTATAAATGACCAAGAGAATTACCATTATAATCAATAATCATAAATACGAGACTATGAAAGGAAAGCCGAACTTGTTGGTTGCAATGCACAGGCACGTGAGAAGGAGCTGGGGCTTGACTTGCCTCCTCCTCTCCCCCGGTTACAGAATCCTCTACTTTAGTTTGGCTAACAGCCCAAAGATGAAAAGGTAACTTTTCTCATCTTCTCTAATGACTAGTTTTACTCATACAAATAAATTCTAGTAAATGAGAGGGAAGCAGAAGCGCTATGTGTATCTTCTAATTTATGCCCTTGAAGGTTCACTGCTCACCCACCTGGCTGGATGAGGACAGGCTAATGATTAACATCCTGATGCATGAGGGCAAAAGCAGAAAGCAGGAAAGGTTTAACAACAAAGAACCTTGGGGCCCACCCACCACCGTGGGACCACAATGCAGGCCCTGCTTACTTATGCTCTAAGCTATACTGTGTTCAGCAACTAAGCTACTTTCTCTAAGATACTGCACTTTGAGTCTCTGCTGACAGCATCAATAATTAAACCATCCTGGTTTGCCTAGAATTGAGGTAGGATATGGAACTGTCAGTGCCAGTCAAACTGCCCTTATAAGTGAATAAAGAGGGGAAAGATGAGAACTGGCATAAGAGCCCCAAAAGTGGATGAAGAAACAGGTCTTGCTAAAATTGATAGTAATTACTCACTGTCCATAATTGCTCCTCTGTAGTCACAAAGCGGAGGTAAAGCCATAAGGATTCTTAGCTTTCTCCATAGATAATATCGCCTCTTCAAAATCTAGGAGTAGTTTTTTGAGCTATCGTCTAGGTCCCACATTCCAGTGGACTGGCTGACCCACCCAGACAGGTTGTCCATACCAAGGAACTGATTCGACCAATCTTGTGACTTGCTTACTCACCCAAGAACCTGGTCCTCTCCAATGGATTAGTTGACCAATCCAGGCCTGCAACCCATAGCAAGGGACTAGTGGTTCTACACCAAACCCAGTCAATTAGCAGACCTGACTGCCTAATCCTCTGCCTACCAAACTGCCCTGTCTCCCACATTCTCCGGGAGGAGGATTTGAGAATTCCTCCCATCTCCCCACTTGGCACTATACAGAATTAAACCATATTTCTGCTGTAAATGCTGTTCAGTGCATTGGCTTCTTTTTGGGCAGAGGACAAATGAAACTGAATGGGTGGCAACATTAAAACGGGGAATGTCTTGGCCAAACTGTGCTGCTCATCCTATTGCTCCAATCCTGTCTGCTAACTACTATCAATAGACCGCAGCTGTTTTTACCCACTGTGCACACTTTCGACATGAGCATGACAGCCTTTATATGCATCATCTCCTTTTATATTGAGCTCATACGAAGGCAAGGATAGCTGTCCTCACTTTACAGATGAGGGAATAAGGCTGAGAGGATAAAAATTGGACAAAGATCTAATATCTAGTAAATTAATTCACTGGTATTCCAAAATGGGAAGAAAAGTGGGGAAAAGTTAGAAAAAAATTATAACTCTGGGAAAACTAGAAGAAAATGCAGCTTTATTGCTACAAAATAGCCCCTATTTTTAAAATTTCATGTCTACCCCATAGCTGGTGTTCTAAAGCTGTTTATGACGACCTACTTGCAAGTAAACGTCTAAAAGTAAGATACCTCCTAAAATTACATTATAGAATGGGAACCTCTTTGATTTGAGGTATGAGAATAGATATTTGGAAAATTAATGCCACTCCACTTCTTACTGGTTAACACTCCCACATCCAAAAACTTTTTCTAGCATCTTTAGTTAGAGTACAGTCTGCGTGAAAACCTTACACTGGGAGATAAACTCAGGTTGGCTGTCAGCCATTAATAAAAATAAGTAAACCATTGATATCGTAAACCATTTACGATACCAATGGTTTTGATTCATTCAGGAAAAGTAAAGGGACATATTTATTTGTATGGAAGAGCACAGCTTAACTGCAGAAATAAAATTGAAAAATAATGCCTGCAAAAGAAGAAATTCAGTTCAATTTCACAAATTTAATAAAATATGTTGAACCAAAGCATCCAGTCAGAAGGTTTTTAGTCAAAACTTCTAACACAATCATTTTTGTTTTTAAATCCCTTTTGTCTTGCCTAATAAAATCATTTGAAATGGCATGATAAAAATACTCCATTATTAATATTACACAATTTAAACTATCAGATCACCTTATGGAAAATAAGATTATAGAAATCACTAAAGGATTACCCAGGCAGGCCTTTCTTTAAACATATGAAATACTAAAAAGAATAGATCATTAGCAATACCATTCCAAAACTTCATTTTGCACCTGAGACTCTAAAGAATGCCAAGGGAAATACAAAAAGCTTTCTTCTTCTTTTTTTTTTTTTTTTTTTGTAGAGACAGAGTCTCACTTTATCGCCCTGGGTAGAGTGCCGTGGCGTCACACTGCTCACAGCAACCTCCAGCTCTTGGGCTTAAGCGATTCTCTTACCTCAGCCTCCCGAGTAGCTGGGAC
>CAUYON010073692.1:0-32184 GCA_963573935.1 Arctocebus calabarensis | reverse complement strand
CGCACACAATAAAGATGGTTCCAGTCCATGAACCCCTGTATCACTCTCCCTCTGGAGAAACCCTAACTTCCCCCTTCTATCATTGCCAGATTCAGCGGGAAGCAGTTAGATCGAGTCTTCGCCCTTTCTCCCTGACAGCAGTTAGAGTTTCTACTCAGAGAGGGAGAATTGATGCAGGACATTTGGCACCCTAGCCAGCTTAGAGGAGCTGGCGGATCTGCTGCCTCCTCCTTGGCGGTGTTGGTGCTGCGGCAGCCAGCTGAAGAACCAGTGGGCTGGATGACAGGCAAGGAAGGGGACCTCCAACCCCCACCGGAGGCTCCAATAGCCAAAAAGGCCTACCGAGGAGACACCTGTGCCTTGGTGTCTCCTTCACTTTATACTTAGGACCAAATGTGGAACCCTCATTTCCTATGCCTAGGTCAATTTCATGTGAATTTTCTAGGCCTCAATTCCATGAATGGACTGTGTCCATTCATTGATACATTCATTTACTTTGCACCAGTGGAAGGGACTGTGTTCATTCATTGATACATTCATTCACCTTGCCCTCGGTGGAAGGGACTGTGTTCATTTGTTACCTGGCCAAGGAACCCATACACCTATATATATCCCGAGACTAAAAGCCTAAAGGGGGAGACGAGGAAAGACTGGGAGAGAAACGGAGAGAACTTCTCTCTCCCCACTTGAGTTCTCTCTCTCTTTCTGGAACTTTAGTGTTTTCTGTATTCTTTTCTGTAAATAAATTCTATCTTATCACTGGGGGTGGGGGGCAGGAAAGAAAATGCCATGAAGGCTATGTTAAACAGTTTGATGAAAACATTTCAGATTGTAAATGAAACCAGCACATTGTAACCCTTGATTGCACTAATGAATGTACACAGCTGTGATTTAATAAAAAAAAAAAAAGAAAAAGAATTTTTGATACTATCACGACCATACTTAAAGGCTATTTCTTAATTCTAATCCAACAAATTTGAATTTACTCAAGGAAATTTCAAAAAGGCCTGGGAACTATAAGAGCCCTATGGTTTATTTCATTTTAAAAATATTGGTTTCTTTTAGAACCAGTTAAGAATAAATTGGTTCTCTAAAGTTATTCTGTGGAATGTCTAGGTGAAAATATTGCAAAACCCAAGATTTTTCTAGATGTCATCTTTAGGATAAGAAATAGATGTACTTCTCCTTGGAATAATAAACTCTCTCATTGCTTAGAAAGAAAAAAAAAGAAATGTCTCTTCTATACCAATTTTCTTAAGTATTTTGATCATGAAAGGATGCTGGATATTATCAAAAGCTTTTTCTACATCAGTTGAAAGAATTGTATGGTTTTTGTTTTTAAATTTGTTTATGTGATCAATTATATGTATAGATTTACGTATATTGAACCAACCTTGAGACCCTGGGATAAAAACCACTTTGTCATGGTATATAATTTGTTTGATGTGTTGCTGGATTCTGTTTGTTAGGATCTTGTTGAATATTTTTGCATCAATATTCATTAGTGATATTGATCTATAAACTTGTTTTCTTGTTGGATCTTTTCCTGGTTTGGGGATGTTTGCTTCATAGAATGTGCTGGGTAGTATTCCTTCTTATTCTATATTTTGGGAAAGGTTGAGTAATATAGATATTACTTCCTCTTTAAAAGTTTGGTAGAATTCTGATGTGAAGCCATCTGGTCCCCGATTTTTCTTTTTAGGGAGATTTTGTATAGTTGATGCTATTTCAGAACTTCATATAGGCCTAGTCAACTTTCCCACTTTTTTCTGGCTAAGTCTTGGAAGATGGCATGCTTCCAAGTATTGGTCTATTTCCTTCAGATTTCTGTATTTCTGAGAATACAGTTTCCTGTAAAATTCATTAAGCATTTTTTGAATTGCTGAGGAGTTTGTTGTTATTTCATCTTTACCATTTCTGATTGATGAAATTGGATATTTTACTCTTTTATTCCTGGTTAGGTTAGCCAAAAGTTTATCTATTTTATTGACTGTTACAAAAACCAACCTTTTGATTTATTGATCTGTTGTATAATTCTTTTGTTTCAATTTTATTTAATTCTGCTCTAATTTTGGTGATTTCTTTTCTTCTGCTGGGTTTGGGATTGGAATGTTCTTCCTTTTCCAGTTGCTTGGGATGTCTCGTTAAGTTGTTGGCTTCTTGTCTTTCCATTCTCTTGAGGAAATTTGTAGCTTGCAGTGCTACAAATTTCACTCTTAGGACTGCCTTTGCAGTATCCCAGAGATTTTGATAATTCCTGTCTTCATTATCATTTTGTTCTAAAAAGCTGGTAATTTCCTTCTTACTCTCATCTATGACCCTCATCTATCATGCAGCATAAGGTTATTTAGCTTCCATGTTTTTGTATGAACATGCAGATTCCTGTTGTTACTGAGTTCAATTTTTATTCCATGATGGTCTGAAAAGTTGCAAGGAATAATTTCTATTCTTTTAAATTTGCTGAGGTTAGACTGGTGACCTAAGATGTGATCAATTTTGGAGTATGTTCTGTGATCTGATGAGAAGAATGTACATTTAGTTTTGTTAGCATGAAATGTTCTATAGATGTCTATTAAATCTAATTGTTGAATTGTTGAATTAAATGTAAAATTTCTTTGGTTAGCTTCTTATTGGAAAATCTATCCAACACTGTTAAGGAAGTGTTAAAATATATGACTTTAATGGTGCTGGAGGAAATCAAGTTGCTCATAACTATTAGAATCTCTCTTATAAATTGAGTTGCATTCTGGTTGGGTGCATAAATGTTAATAATTGAAATCTTATCATGTTGAGTGTTACCCTAAACAAATATAAAGTGACCATCCTATCTTTCCTAACTTTTGTTTGTTTAAGGCCTACTGTATCTGCGAATATAATTGCAACACTTGCTTTTTTCTGATTTCCATTTGCCTGAAATACAGACAATTTAAGTATTTAATTCTCCATCATAAATGAAACACTGTTTAGCTGGATACAGGGTCCTGGGTTGAAAGTTATTTTGTTTTAGGAGATTAAAAGTCATTGACTACTCTCTTCTAACTTGAAAGGTTTCAGCAGAGATATCTGCAGTCATTCTACTATTCATCCCTTTGTAGGTTATGGTTTTCTTATGTCTGGCTGCTTGCAGAATTTTCTCCTTCATATTAACTTTGGCAAAGTTAATTGTAAAGTGCCTAGGAGATGTCTTATTTGGGTTGAGGCATGCTGGATTTCTGAAACTGTCTGCTATCTGAATTTCAGAATCTCTTGGCATGTCTGGGAAGTTTTCCTTCATTATCGTATGAAGTACAGCATCTGTGATTTTCCTATTTGTTTTTCTTTTTATTAAATCATAGCTGTGTACATTAATGCAATCATGGTGCAATGTTTTGGTTTTATATATAATTTGAAATATTTTAATTGAACTGTTTAACATAACTTTCATGGCATTTTCTTAGAACGCAACCTCATCACCTTCAGGAATTCCTGTAAGGTGAATATTAGTTTTCTTTGAATTATCCCAGACCTCTCTAAGAGAATGATCTGTTTTTGCTCTCCACTTCTCTTCCTCTTTGAGCACTTGGGAGTATTCAAAAGCTTTGTCTTCAGTGTCAGAAATCCTTTCTTCTGCTTGTTCCATTCTGTTACTGAGGGATTCTACTGTATTTCTCAGATCTTTGAGGGTGGAAAATTCTTGTCTCAATGTGTCAAAATGTTTGGTGATTTTGTCTCTGAATTCATTGAATTCTTGAGAACTTTTGAAATGTTCCTTAAATTTCTAATTCCCACTTTACTTCCATTCTATTAATCTTATTTGCAATCCAAATTCTGAATTTGGTTTCTGACCTCAGCCATCTGTTTATGAATGGATCTTCTGTTGTGTCCACCATGTTGTTCCCTGGGGGAATTGATCTACTCTGGTTATTCGTGTTATGGGAGTTTTTCCACTGATTCCGCCCAGTGTTTGGCTAGATAAGGTGAAGTTGGGTTGTTTTTCCCCCAAAGCTGGGACTGATGTCTGTACATTTCTCCCTTCCCTCACCCTGAGAGCTTTGCAAAGGACTCATACAGTGCTATAGCCTGAGACACTGGGGACATGCTTGGTATGGGGGGGCTAAGTGTCTCTGTCTTATTTTCATCTGGCCTCTGTCCTGCCCTAGTGAATCAGTTACTTTGGGTTGAAGTCTCAGCTGTGGAGAAATACCAGCAATTAAGTCACCTCACCCTCCACGGGCAACAACTGGAAAAGGAAAATCAAACCTTCCCACTACCACACACCCAGGGTACCAATTTGAATAGTCCTCAGGTGATTGGCTCAGTTCAAGTGATCCAAATCAATTGTCACAGTCAATACCCAGTCTCAAGTGGGAGAGTTTAAAAGGTCTCAGGCAACTAGATAGCAGGAGTCTGCTGGCAGCTCAAGTATGACTTGCTCTGGTGCTCCGTGGAGTGAGAAGGACTCACTCAGCAAATGAATTAGTCTGGGAAGTTTCATGCCTCCTTCCCCACCTTGTACCTCTGTCACATCCAGTCACTGGTAACTCTGTAGGTCTTTGACCCAGTTCCCTACAATGAGCAGAGATGCCAGAGGTTTGTGCCTGCCTGAGTCACAGGGAGATCTGTGTCTCCTTGGCCAGGCTGCTGCACTCTGCCACCATGTGGCAGGGGAGCTGAGGACTGATAACCTCGGGTGCTTAATGGAAGCTGGGCCAGGTCACTCAGTTCTAGCCCTGGCTCTGATTGATATTGCTGATTTTTCCGTTTTCACAGAACTTGTGTTTCTGTCCTGGCTATATTCCCCTGAGGACCAGGTGCTGTTTGAGTTCACAGAAACTGGGATTCAGCCCTGGTCTGTGTCACTGCCCAGAGCTGGTGTGTCTGTCCCCGCTGCCCTCTGTGTTGGGGCGGGTGCAGTTAGAGCTCACACTCAGCTCTTAGTTCTTGCCCCTCCCTGCCTGCTTTTGTCTTGGCTATGACCCCTGTGGGCCAAGTGCTGCTAGGCTCAGTAAAGCAGTCCTCTGACTCAGCCCCACCCTGCGAGTATGCCATCTCTGCGTTCATGTATTCTAGTCTCTGTCCCTGCCACACCCCACCCAGGCAGGTACTGCCTCAGGCATACTCTTTACTCACAAGGCCTGTGTTTCTGTCCCAGATCTGTTCCACCAGTGGCTGATACTGGAGAAGATGCCTGGCTTTCTCTGTTTGCCCAGAGAGGCAGTGAGTGTCTCTCCAAAATATCCCCAGGCGTGTGAGCCCTATTGTTCTCACTACTGCTGCTGCTGCTGCTGCTGCTGCTGCTCTGTGTTGTGGGGCACTGCTTCTCCCTCTCCCATATGGTTCCCTCAGTCCACCCATGTCTTCTCCTTTCACCCATGCTGCAGAATCAGCACAGACCAGCCAAAGCCCATGCCTTGTCCACACCTCTCAAGAAAATGCCCAAGAATCAGGACTCCATGGGGGGCAGGCTTCCAGACTTTGGGGTGAAAGTGGAGGGTAGTGCTGGGAGTTCAGAATTACAGTTAGAGAATATATACAGTTTTATGCCTGGTGGGAGAGTGCCATGGCATACTGGGGAAAGAGTTCTGGTTTTTAGAGGGTCTCTCCCCTGGGATAAAATGGAGGAGATCTGAACTCTGCTCGCTTGTTTGTAGAAAGTGTACTGTGAGCCATTCTCATGGGAGAGGGCACCCTTGTCTGCTTGGTGATGGATTTTGTACCAATTGTTTGTTTTCTTGAGTTGCAGCTCACCTCAGCAGGGTTGATGTGCATCCTTCAACCTTCTCTCTTGGCTCAGCTCCAAAGCATCAGTTTACTTGCTAAACTTCTGTTCTTTAACTCTCCTTCTGGACTGGAGCCTCTGTGGAAAGCTGGATCCAGTTGGAGAGCTGGCTCCAGTCGGCCATCTTGCCTCTGCCCCCCAGAATTTTTATTTTTTGATAATTTCAATAGCTCTTTTTAATTCTCCATTTTGTTGTTTTGTTTGCTTGATTTAATGGAATTACCTCTTTGAATTTTCTAACATTCACTGCATGTACTTCAGATTATTTTGAATTCTGTGTTAGGCAGTTTATATTCCTCTGTTTCTTTAGGGTTGACTATTGGTGCTTTATTTGGTTCCCCTTTTGGTGTCATATTTCCCTGAGTGTTCTTGATCCTTCCTTGTGGGCATGCATTGGTGTCTACATTTGAAGAAGTAGGGATTTATTCCAATCTTTTCAGACTGCCTTTTTAGAAAAAGTCATTTATCAGACATCCCATCCAGAGATTCTTGACAGATTGTCTTGTGCAAACATGGACTTGCTTGTTGTAGCTGTTCTTGAGCAGGCTGGCATGGTGCCTGGGCCAGTAAATAGGTGAGATTTGTGCCTGGGTCTATAGGGTTGGGCCTGGAGCTGGGATCCACTTGGGTGGATTTCTTGACTGGGTCTGTGGGGATGGGCCTAAAGCCTGGATCTGTGAGGGGAGGTTTGGAGCCTGTATTTCTGGGGCTCATATGCTAGTCTGTGTCCTCCAAGGCTTAACTGGAACTAGGTGGGTCTTAGATGAGTCTTCAAGGTAGGGCAGGTACTGGGATGGACTGGATGTATACGTACTTTGGGATGGGTCTGGAATCAAAGTACATGGGGGTGCCTGGTGCTAGGGTGGGCATGGAGATAGTGTATGTGGGCCTGAATATTAAGAGTCTTGCCTGGCCCTAGGGTGGCTCCAAAGCCAGGGGTTACTGGAACCAGCCAGATGCTGTGCCTTGTCTGAGATCTACTGGGGTTGGCCTAGTGTTAGGATAGACCTGGTCATCTGGGCCTGGCCAGTGCTGAGTTTTACTGAGGTGGACACTGTGTTGAGTCTGAGGCAAAGTTCGGTGGTCACTTCCCTCTCTCTCCCTGTTGGTGGAGGGCCTTTCTACCCATGCAATTCTGCCTGTGGCTGGGGAGGATGATGTGAGTAACGTAAAATGGTCCTTCTTAACCTCATCAATGTGTCTTTACCTATTTCTGTGCAAGTCTAGGTGCTGTAACCACTTAGCTGGCTTCCTTAGCTCTTGTGAAAGTGTTTTTGTGTGTGGATACATACTCAGATTGATGTTAGTATAGGGGAATGAGATCTGGAAAGTCCTATTCCACTGTCTTGCTAACATCTCAATTTCATAAAATCTAGGCATTGATATTTTTGAAAGCTTTCTCAGGGGACTCAAATATATGACAATGGTTTGAGAATCTGTGTTCTAAACTCTTTTCTTACAACAAGGATTCTGAAAGTGGTGTGATCCCCAGACTAGCATATTAATGCTGCCTGGGAACTTGATGGAAATGCAAATCCTCAGGCTCCAACCCTGACTGAGTCAAAAACTCTGGGCTTGTGGCCCAGAAATGTGAATTCTAATAATCCCTCCAGGTGATTCTAATGCAAATTCAAATTTGAGAACTTATGTACTGCAACAGCAGTTTCCTTTTTCTTCTCAGTTTTGTACCACTACCAGATTTCTTTAAAACACATTCACTTCTACTTAGCTATAGTTATCTAATTGTGAAATAGCACACATGCAACTTTCATTAGCCAAATTTCAAGGAATAATATGCATTCAGAGTGAAAGTAATTGTAAGAGTGATATTAATGCAAGTACCCATGTTGATAAATTTGTGTTTCCTTTTTATAATATATAATTAACTCTTTGCTTTTACTTTATAATGGAAATGTAACAGAATGAAGAGAGTGTGGTGGATATAAACCAGACTACCAAAATTTGGGTCTCATCTTTACCAATACCAAACTGTCCTGGACAATTTATGTAATGTATTTGTGTCTCATTTTCACAACTGCAAAATGCAGCTGATAATAGTGCCTTTCTTATAGATCATTTAGGATTTACTGAGTAGATACAGATGAATCACTTAGAAAGTGCCTGGTCTTAGTATGTACTCAAAAATATCATTTATTCCTGTGAAGAATCAAAGAACTGTCTGCTCTGCCATTTTCTTCTTGTTTCTTTCTTGCTGTCTTTGTATTGTTAGAATAAACCTTAATCTATTATTTTCTGTAGGAATCTTTTAAAGCCACCTATTTACTTTTTGAAGGTTGGTTTAAAATAGATGATATTAATTCATAATTCTATTCAGTTTGGTGTTCCAGATACCGCCACAGGCCCTAGGGCCATGAAAATGAACTAATGGGAAGGGCAATGCTGTTATGACATCTGCTGCTCTTGTTCAAAGTCCTCAATACATGGCCCAAGGGAGAATATCTGTATCAGCTCTTATGCTGACTATTGGAAGAGCTTAATCTATTTCTTATTATACCAGGCAAAAATAAATACAAATAAAGAATCCAGTTTACTCTCCCATATTCATGGACAGTCTTATGCAATCTCACAGGAAAGTACTCCACCATGGAAGATTTTCTCTAGGTCAGCATTTCCCAAACTATAACATACATATAAATCACTTGAGGGTTTTCTGAAAATGCATGTTCTCATTCAGTAGGTCTGGAGTTGGTTCTGAGATTCTGCATTTCTAACGATTTGCCAGGTGATGCTGATGCTGCTGATTCATGAACCACACCTTGGAATGACAAAACTAGAGTAAGGTAGTTTTCTCTCTAAACACAGATTGTTTGTGACTCTCCACTACTTTAAGTAAAACCCTAGAAGGTGATACAATATTCTTCAATATTTGCTTGCTTCCATCCTAACTTGCCTCCTCCTACCATTTCTCTTCATGTATCTTATGCTTCAGAATACTGATGACTCATTTGATTTACTGAACACAATATTCTTTTACACCTGTATTCCAAGAGCCAAAAAGACAGAATAAGAAGGCTGGGAAGGAGAAAGGGAGAGAAGATGATTTAATAAAGTCTTAAAGTCAATAGTGATCTCAAACTTAGAAACTTAATGTCTTTGATGTTTGCGTGTTTAATATTTCTGACATTTCCAAATCCTAAATTTTCTCAATAGATGATCAGTATAAACTTTTCTTTTTTGAGACAGAGTCTCACTCTATCACCCTGGATAGGATGCAGTGGTGTCATAGCTCACAGCAACCACAAACACACGGGCCCAGGTGCTTCTTTTGCCTCAGCCTTCTGAATACCTGGGGCTACAGAGGCCCGCCACTACACCCGGCTAGCTTTTCCTGTTTTAGTAGAGATGGAGTCGTGCTCAGATTGGTCTCAAACTCCTGAGCTCAAGCCATCCACCTGGCTCAGCCTCCCAGAGTGCTAGGATTACAGGCATGATTAACCACTGTGCCCAGCCAGTGTAGAAAAATGTATAAAAATTCCTTGAGTACTTTTTGCTTTTTAAAAAAATGTCATATGTTATCTAAATAATGTGGCACATCCCTGTAGTAGAGTGATAATAATGACAAATTCATTATATGGTGCAGTAATCTAAATACTTTTTACAAATTTTTAATAGTTGTAAACTTAAAAAAAAGGTTGTAAATCAAGGCTTAAATATTTTTTAATTACATTTTATAAAGGTAAATATAAAAATGTTATTTATTTAATAAATTTTATGATGTTATCTTATGTAGAGATAAACATTTCCTGAAACTTCATTACAATTATTTTGAATTGAGTGCCAAATGTTGAAAGGATGGCTTTATGTTTCCAATAACACATAGAATGTTAGGGATGATTATTACATTAAATGCAAGAACATACCTGTAAGTGACAATGACTTTAACTTTGGAAGTAGCAGAGATAAGTACATCATAACTGACATGTTACAATTGTTGAAAATAAAAGTTACACATACTATATTTATACACCTAATTTTTGGATGATTACAAATGATTTTTTTTTTTTTTTTGAGACAGAGCCTCGCTCAGTTGTTCTGGAAGGAGTCCAGTGAGGTCATAGCTCATAGCAACCTCAAACTCTGGGGCTTAAGTGAGCCTCTTGTCTTCAGCCTCCCGGTAGCTGGGACCACAGGCATCTGTCACAACACTTGGATGGTGTTTTTTTTTTTTTTTTTGTAGAGTCTGAGTCTCACTTTATCGCCCTTGATAGAGTGCCGTGGCGTCACACAGCTTACAGCAACCTCCAGCTCCTGGGCTTAGGCTATTCTCTTCCCTCAGCCTCACGAGTAGCTGGGATCACAGGCTGATTTTTTTTTATTTTTAGTAGAGACAGGGTCTCACTCTTGCTGAGGCTGGCTGGAACTCCTGAGTTCAGGTGATCCACCTGCATCAGCCTGCCAGAGTGCTGGAATGACAGGAATGAGTCACTATGGCTGCCTCAAATGATTTTTGAAAAAGTATTATTCACTGTTATTAAACTGAGCCCCTTGGGACAAAAGCAGCAAGAGTGGTCCGATTTTAATTCCTCCATGTGCCTGAAGTTATATAAGAGGACACAGAGGAGTCTACTTCTAGAATGAGTTTGCAATTGTAGACTCGTAGAACTCAGCTAGATTACCAAAATTTGGCTGATTTCATTCCTGTATATGTATTGGCTAATTTCAATCCTGTATATGTATTTCCTGTGCATATGTACAGTACAAATGCATGCTGGGTTTCAGCTTGCCTATATGTAATACTATGCAATATATCACTCCTATATACTGGCTGAGTGTGTTGACATTATATGAATATTAAATTGAATATGAATTCAGTGTACACACACACACAGGTGCCTACTGAGCTGCTCAGAGGTGGCCATAAGCCCCTTCAGGTAGTTAGCTCTAGAGTATCCCAAACACTTTGTGGCATCCCAGGACAGGCTAGAAGGTGCCATCCTTACCTGGACTGGACTATCCCAAATGCTACTGCAAAACACGAGTAGATGCTTTTGTGCTCTTGGAACTCTGCATTTTCATCAGCACTCCTTTTTATGTTCACATTAGAATATGAGTTTTCATTTTAATAACTGTTCAAACAGATCCCAAGTACACCAATAAAAGATTTGCATAGTGTGCTAGGAGGACAGGCCAAAACAAGTAATGAGAAGGGTGCTATCATTTCCTTGGCGACGTCTCTGTGCTGTAAGCGTGCACCGTCGGTTACCCGGCGTCCTGAGCTACAGAACCCTCACGCTCTATTAACCGTGGCATTAGGAAAATGGCTTCTGGCAATTTTCCATCATGTCAATTCCCTGAGTATTTACATTAGGAGCAGCGTTTTTATGAAGGGTACAGAAAAAAAATACCCTTTTCTCAGCATTTCCCCATTATGGGTACAAAATGTTTTCCTCCCTATAAAATGCTCCTTAGGAGTGAAGGTAACATTAGTGACACACATCAGATACTGGAGCTGGGAGAGAGAAAGGGTTCAGTTCAATCTCTGCCTCATTTTTGTTTCCTTCTGTTTGGTCATTTCCTGATCTAATGTAAATCGAATGAGGGAATATTTGGAACACTAGTAATGGTTTTTTTGGGGAAAAGGCATTGAATAGAAGCTTTCAGAAACTTCTGTTGAAAAATTTCAGGAAGGTATTTTCTTCATACTCTCAGGAAGGTGTTTACAGCAGAGCACACGCGGTAATGAGACGAGGCCGTGTTTTGATCAATAGCTCCCGGCTGATCCATCATTCATCCTGAAAGGGACCTGCCATTCATTTTTCTCCATGGTACTGACTTAGCTTGATGCTGTTTCAAATAGTAAATCTATAGGTTTGGTTTATAAAAAGATAAAGCCTTTTGGTAGTAAGCAGGCCAAGGATTAAATTGATAAGATTCTAGGTTTAGTTCTCTTAAAGGCAAATTAGCTTTATGGTAGTGTCAAAATTTAGGAAATCAACACAATATGACCATTTCTTCAGTTTCTGAAATCATACTGTTTTTAAATCCTTTTCTTCCCTTTTCTTTCTGTTGTTATTACCCCAAATACCCTCAGAGATTTCCTTAGGAACATTTAAAATTCACACTGAATTTCAGTATCTCCTGTTTACCCTACCAGCTCTCTGAAAACAAATGGATTGTTTACATACCAGTTAATATCAATTAATACTTTATACTGTGATAACAAGTGATTAAAAAAAAATCAACAAGTTACCACCGATGTCCATGATTTTTTTCCCCTCAAGGGCTTATGTAATTGTTTGATTCTGTTTGGAATTAATGCTATCCAATTTTAGACTAAGAACCCCACATTGGCTCCTTTGAATTGTATGTTTGCATTTTTTTATTGAGCATTGTATGTACTACTTGTACAGTTTATGCTATGAAGAACTACCCTTAAGGCACAACGAATCTGTTTCCACTTTATCAAACCTACGTAAATAATTTCTTTTAGAGATAACCACTTTGTACTCAGACTGTCCAAACTACATATGAATTTAAAAACATATTTTACTGACAACTGCAAATTTCAAGAGTTAAGAATGCTCATTTATAAATAGTCCTGTTTTCATACTCGGTTGGAAACGTGAATCTGCCAATTAAAGAGCGTCAAAGAGCTACTCAGAACTCTAAAATGACTCTCGGCTACTGAGACTTTTAAAAGAAGAAAAGCTCCATGCTGTGGGTTAGGCTCCCTGTGGTACCCGACACTCAGGCGGCACTGGCTGGTGAGAGCCCCCGACGGGGCCTGGGGTTTTCGCCCCTTCAGGCCACAGCACTAACACACACTATTCAACTCGGTGCTCTGTCTGGATAAAAGACTTTATAAGTAGTTTCAGAAATCTGTTGAAAATGATATTGAATGGTAAACTAGTATTCTTTGAAAGCATTAATTAATATTTAAATACGTGAATACATATCACCTGTGTTGTGTAAATATGCCCAAGATGTTATACACACTGTCATCTTGACTCTCCTCTTGGACAAGGCGACGTCACGCTCTCCCCCTCAGGACAGCGCCTTGGCAGCAGTGTCCTTTGTGGACCTGCTCCATTTCCCGCTTCCTCTGACTGTCCCTTAGAGGCCAGTGCTCCGCAGACATCTGTCTCAGCCCCTTTCTCCTCAGCGTCGTTCCCGGTCTCCCCCCAACTATGTGTTGATAGCTCCTTACACCTGTTCCCCTGCTCAGCCCTCTCTCTTCTCTGATCTGAGCGCATCAGATTTCTGTCCTCAGCTTCTTAGTAGAGACGTCTGTCTGGCCCTTCCAGGGGCAACACCAACTCAGCAGACCCAAAGCGAGTTTGGTACTGTGTGTAGCACACGCGTCAGGTGCACCGATTCAGTTTTTTTTTGTTTACTGAAGGTGGTGTGTTCTCTCTTCCTCCTTTGCACTCAGACTTTTCCTCTGACTACTTTCCATTTTCTTAATAGATCTCATAATTGATGAGACCTATTTTTTTGTCAATATTAGGGACTTCTTGTATGTAGGAATGATAATAATAATCAAGGCGATATTGACCATAACTGTGTTGGTTTCCTAATAATGCTGTAACAAATTATCATCTAGACTTAACAACTCGAAACAAGAAAATCTGTATTTTATTGTTATGTAGGTTGAAGTCTGATGCTATTCTCACTGGAGGCTTTAGGGGAGAATCTCTAATTTCTTTTTCAATGATTGCAGTCTCTGAAGTCTGTCCTCTTTCCTTAGATATTAGAGCTTCTCTCATTGTGTCACCCTGACACTGACTCTTTCTGCCTCCAGCTTTCACTTTTCAGGACCCTGCTGATTATGTTGGGTTCATCTGGATAATATTGAATATTCTTTCCATCTTAAGAAGGTCGGCTGATTAGTGATTTAATTCTACTTGCAACCATAATTCCCCTTTGCCGAGAAACATACCCGTATGTTCTGGGAGCAAAGGCCCGGGCATCTTTGGGGGACAATTTTCCGTCTACTGTAATAGCTGCAGCTGTTGGGCGCTTACCACTTGCTAGGTACTGCTGTCGGCACCTCACATGCATTGAGTCATATAGTTGTCAAGAACTGTGAAGACCCTGAGATTTTACCGTACCCTATTTGTAATCTTAAGAAGTCAGCCTGTCATTGTTTCATGAAAGCTGGCAGGAGTCATCAAACTCTTGGATTAGAGACAAAAGACATTATTATTCCAGTGATAGTAGCAGCCAGAGTATCAGCATTTTTTTTTTTATTTTTCTGCCAGTTCCCTGAGCTCCAATTCCCAAGAGTGACACAAAAAGGTCCAGATGATACTTGCATGTGCAATAGATTATGTTGCAGGTGGATACCCCTGGCCCTAGGGAATCTGGCTCTTTGATAAGTGATGGTTTTTATGCCCGCCCTTTGCTCTGGAGAGGACACTTTGTCTGCTTTTGCTGTACAAACATCCTTTAAAAAAAGTGCGGAATAAAAAGCGGTTAGTGCCGGTGCTCATAAGGCAGACAGAAATTTGAGAGATGCTTGGGAACCGTGAGGCAGCAATAGCCCTCGCAGTCATCCTGGGAAATCCTTGCAACTACTATATACTCATCTCCATTTTACAGGTGAGGAAAATGAGTGGCAGAAAAGATCAGTAATGGGCCCATTAAATAGCAGAGTTGAGATCGTGTTCCTCCTCCCCGCTCTGCGCTGCACCCATTGTACCGTGCACCCCTGGTAGTTTGTGCCCTACTCTGCAGGTGCCTTCACGCATCTGCGCTATACACGCTTTTTAACTTGTTTGTATTCCCCATTAGTTTTTAAGCCCCATGAGCGTTTAAAGGGACTGTATCTTCATTGTTCAAGGATTATATGCCCGGGGCATAGATCGGTCTGGCCTATATTTGGCAATAAATATTTTTGGAACATATGCAAATACATTATAAATGAAACCTTGATAGAGAAGAATCTTTACATTTAACCTGTTTTCTCTTAAATAACAACAAATCTTTGTTATAGAACAAGCATGAGTCAACTTGGCCAATCACCAGTGGCTGTGGATAAGGGCCATTTAGTATGTTTTCTGTGTTTATGTCCAATTATGTCCATTGAAGCAAAGACTATGTATTTGAAAGCAATAGATGTACAATAAAGAAAATGTACAATGTGATGATGAAAACTAAAGTAGGACCAAGTTTGAAAATTAAAGAGGTGAGAATCTGATGGATTTTCCTTACATGTCTGGGATAAGTCCTTGGCATAGAAAGTCTTTTTGAGGGAAAAAAGAAATCAAGCAACACATGAAATATGTTCTTCCATTGCAATTGACAGTAATCAGTAAGTGTCGAGGAAAAGTGATTGCAGAAATGAAAAAAAAATTTTTTTTGAGTGTGTAGCAGGAGAATCAGCAAAAACATTGACTGCGTATTGTGGCCTAAAGCTAATTCGGGAGAATTCTAGGAGTTTTGAGAACTTGAAAGCTAAGCTTGTGAATACAAGTAGTGCTGATGAAAATTCTGTTAAGAGCCAAAATGTGTAGCTTGAAACTAATCTTTTTTGAATGGAAAATGCCCGAATGAAAAGTCCATCAGGAGTATATTCTGTTTTAAATCTTTAAAGGACTGACTCACTCTTAAATGTGATGGGAATGTATCCCAAAATAGCAAATCCTAAACTCCTTTTTGTTAAATGAACTTAAGAACAGTCATTCGGGATCTAACCCCTGTTTGTGGGTAAAAAATAAATCTTTAGAATATGGACTTAAAAGGAAGAAAAGGATTGTTGTTCTCATTTTATAAATATTAGTAATGGGTTACTTCTGTAAGTTTTACTTTTTTTTTTTGGAGACAGAGTTTCTTTCACTTGTTGCCCTGGGTAGAGTGCTGTGGCATCATAGCTCATTGCAACCTCAAACTCTTGGCCTCAAGCAATCCTGTTGCCTCACCCTCCCAAGTAGCTGGGACTACAGGCTCCCATCACCATGCCTGGATAGTTTTTCTATTTTTAGTAGAGCAAGGGTCTCACTCTTGCTCAAGCTGATCTCGATCTCCCCAGATCAAGAAATGGCCTCCCAGAGTGCTAGGATTACAGGCATGAGCCACTGTGCCTGATCCCTGGGAGTTGTATCTTATTAATATTGCCATTTCAAATGCAAATTGTATGTTTACTAGGCACAAATGTTAACTTTTAGGGCAAACAGTTTTCTTTTTTATACTTCAACATAAATGCATGTGTAAGTAGTGTCTTGAGCAAGTGTCAGTCACAGCAAAATCAAAATATAGCTTTTTGGTTGTTTTACCTGCTATGTCTTTAAAACTTAGTGTCCCTGGATGATAACATGGGCATACCCTTTGATTTTTTTTTTTTTTTGACCTGTTGTTAGGTAGGTCCTATGTTTGTGTAAGTCATAAAATTAAATTTCAACTCATAAGTTAAAATCCCTAATCTATGAAATGAAACTTCATCTTTGTTCAAAGATAAGACTCCTTCTCTCTCCGTGAAGGGCCTGTGAGGCATTGAATTCCCTAATGCAGGAGTGAGCTAGAACGATCCCAAATAGTGAAAACACTGATTTATCATGTTCTGTGTTCAGGAGTCAGTGCTTTACGTGATCCAACTCATTTCATCTTTATGGCAACTGGCAAGACAGGAACCATTAATATCCTAATTTTTTTCAGTGAGGAAATGAAGGCTGAGAGAGGTTGAATAATTGGTTCAAAGCCCTATAGTTAGCAAGTGTTAGGCCTGGGTTCAGATCCCTGACGAGATGGGCTCCAGAGCTTATAGTTACCGTCCTCTGTTCACAAGGCCTGGACAGCAAAGCCGGAAAGGTACTTCGGATTGTGATCGAGAGGCTGCCGGGGTGCAGAGACCGCACTGAAGGTGGAATTCAAGGGGTAAAATGAGGCAGGGAACAGAAGTAAGAGCTGCAATCCTGGGGATTGGAGAGCAAAATGGGCTGGGGGTAGAAGGAACGTTGGAAAATGCTCAGAATTGTCTGTGAATCTTAAGGGAATGAGTGTGAGTGGCCCTCTGCCCAGGAGTCGGAGGTGATTTAGGGCAGCAGAGCTCTTCACACGGCAGATGCAAACCTCAGAGCTATGAGTAGAGCTGCAGAACAGAGGCCCTTTCTCGGATGGGTGTTAGGGACGGCGACCCATCTGTCTGGCTTTTAATCTCAGGCAAAACCCATTGTAAGCTATATTACCATGACTTGCCATTACAAGACAAACGATTCATTTATTTAGCAATTATTTTATGAATATCAGTCACGTGCTTGGTACTGTGCTAGGCATGGGAATGTGCACTCAGGACAGTGCACGTGCTCTGGGGACCTTGCACCCTGAACCCCTGGCTTCAGCATTATATCATTTGTTCATGTAACAAGATACACTTGTACTCCCTAAATCTATTTAAATAAAGAAAATAATACCCCAACCTCATGGATTGGGTTGGCATTTCAGCTTAGACTTTAATTTTATCTGAGAAACTTTTCTTGGTTTTTCTTTTTCCTTCTTTTTTTTTTGAGACCGAGTCTCACTATGTCACCCTTGGTAGAGTGCTGTGGCGTCACAGCTCACAGCAACCTAAAACTCCTGAGCTTAAGCAATTCTCTTGCTCAGCTTCCCCAGTAGCTGGGACTACAGGCTCTCACCACAATGCCTGGCTATTTTTTGTTGTTGTTGTTGTTGTTGTCATTGTTGTTTACCTGGCCCAGGCAGGGTTTGAACCCACCAGCCTTGGTATATGTGGTCAGTGCCCTAACCACTGATCAATGGGCACCAAGCCCTGGTTTTTAAATCTAAAGTCTTCTCCCTCCAACTCTGTTACTTTTTAACATCCCTGTCTGTTGTTTTCCTTAGAGTCCCAATTAGAGTTTCACATTATCTTGTTTATTTTTCATCTGTTTGCATATTATTCCCTCCCACTCCACCCAACTCTCTCCATCACCCTGGAATGTGGGCTTAGTAAAAGCTTCTGGTAATCTACTCTGCTGTGACAGATTAAAGAGTCAATGCTCTTTATAGACTGAAAGAATGAGAGAAAGAAGAATGAAATACACACATAGGGAGAATCAGAAAGATCAGTTGTTCCCATGAAAAAGAGCTTTGGAATTTTTCCTGTTCTGAAACCACAACTTCTACTATGAATGTACGGCACTTTAGACTTTCTGAGCAGAAAATCTCACATTCAACCAGGGAGCAGTGTTGTTTCTAAGACAAATGCCACAACCTTTGATTGTACTTGGGGCTTAGCGGCCGGTCTGTTCTCTGCTCAGGTATGGAGGGGTTGGCTGCTCAGGTATGCTCCTCAGGTGCTGGGGGGAGTATTTCTTTCTTTGACACTAAACCTGTTTCCTGGGGCTTTGTCCTTTTTTTCCAGATCAATGCTAAATCTGGGCTTTTGGGGTCCTGATCTTATTAGGGACTTTCTTACTAATCTCAAAATATTTGGATAAAGAAATGGATGACAAATCCAGAAAGAACCGTTAAGTCTGGGTGTGGATGCTTGCTAGGCAGAAATTGGCTGGTGAAGAAATATTGCTGAAGGAATACAGGATGCTGGGGAGTGCGGCTCAGACCAAAGGAGAAGTGTGAAGAGAGAGCTGGACCGTGGGCAGGTCTCTGGGGCCCTGTATCGCCCAGTGTCGCCTCTGTTCCTCTCGCTCTTAGAGAAAGCGTGGAGTGCGAGCTTGCCTATAGAGACGGTCTGAGCAGGAGGTGCAGACTCTTTCACCCGGAGCCAGGGCTTACTGAGCCCAAGGCAGGGAGCAAAACACCCCTGCTCTTGATGAACGACCTGTGATTATCGGGGAGCTCACATGTGACTGTGGCAGAGCGGAGAGGCCTGTATTGCACCCAATGTTTTGTTACTGGTTGTTTAACGATGTGGATGATGGCAGAGTGTATTTCCAGCTTAACTGTCGCAGTACTGCCCCTAATGCCCAGGGCTGGGTTTCCGCTGGTGGGCAGACCGGCGTTCTCTGGATGTGTGGACCTAATCCAGGATCCCACCTACGCTGGTCCTCAGGATCATGGGACATTGTGGTCGTGGTTGATTTTCCTCGGGGTGAAAGAGAGGAAGCTGCAAGGATTTCCTAAGGTTTAAGGCAGAGCAAAAGGGGAGAGGCTGGTCAGTGGCTCAGTGGGAGAGGCCATGAAATAACCATCTAGGACATGGGGCTTAGATCTCCCCTCTGGGGCTCGCAGTGAGCCATCTGGCCATGTGCGCGGTAGCACTGCAGTGGAGGAGAACACTCCACAAAAATAAGAATACGTGGCACAGTGAATGTGTTAGTATCTTTGTCCTGTTACAACCAAATACCCGAGACTAGGTAATTGGTAAATCATAGAAATTTATTTCTCATAGTTCTGGAGGCTGAGAAATCTAAGATCCTGTGCTGGCCAGTTTGGGGTCTGGTGAGGGCTGCCTCCCAAGTGAAACCCTGTCACTGTATCCTCAGAGGGGACCAGTGCTGTGTCCTCACATGGCCAAAGGGACCAGCGGGGGTCAGTTAGCTGGCTAGCTCGCTCCAGGCCTCTGTAAGGCACTATCCAGTCACCAGGGAGCCTTCGTGATTTACGGCTTTCCCCCAAAGCCCCACCACTTAATCCCTGCACAAGGGAGCCTGGGTCTCCATGTGGATTTTGGAGGGTACACATACAAAGTATGGCAGTGACTAACAAAACAAAGCGATACCGAAACCACAGAAGGAAAATCTGGGAACTTCGATTTTCAAAAGTCGGAGGATGGCAGGAAAATAGAAAGCAAAATAAAACAATAATAACAAGAAGAGTGGTTCTAAGATGTATTAGAAAAACAAAGATGTACCGTCAGTACAGACACTAGCCAACACCACGAAAATTCTCAGCAATTCCAATAAAGATTAAAAGAGAATTCATGCAATTTTGTGAATTTATTTATTCAGAACTGTTTAAACATAATGTTAAGGGGGCAACAGGTTGTACATCGACAGTGAGTAAAAGATGAAAAGGTGGAGAAAGTCAGCTTCTATGTTAATGTATGTTCTCGCCTTCCCTGGTACTCTAGGAATTGTTTCCTGTCTACCCTTTTTTGGACTATACTAATTAATCGGAAGCAAACGACTACATACAATTTTATCGAGGATTTTCTTTGTATGTCCAAGTACATTAGATTCTGAAACGTGAGTTTTTTATTTCTGTTTTCAAGGCATATAAAAGAATTGTGTGTGCACATTTTAATGGATATAATCTCATAACAAATTTATTTTGCCAAAGTGAAAGTAATCAATTCGTTATGAATTAACATTATCTGCCTGAAATAAGCAAAAGGGTATTTCAGTTACTGAAGCAGGTATTTTTTTTTGGCAGATGGACTGAGGCATAATGACATACAGAAAACTGTTCATATTGAAAGCATACAATTTGATGCCTACACACAGGACGTCGGCACCGTAATGAATAAATCCACCACTCCCCGAGTTTCCTGTTGCTGGATTGTAACCCCTCCCATTGTTGTCCCAGGCAACCATTGATGTGCTTCTGACACCATAGATTAGTTTACATTTTCTGAAATTTTATATAAATGACATGTTTCACATGCTGTCTGTTGTTTTTTGTCCTTTTTTACTCAGTATAACTATTTTGAGATTAACTCTTCTGTGGCCCCATCTGTAGTTCATTTCTTTTTATCGCTGAAACTATTTTGTTGTCTGATCTGTCAGACTTGATTCACTTTCCTCTTGATGAGCATTTATGTTGTTGCTAGTTTCTAGCTATTGGAAATAGGGATTTTATGCATATTTGTGTACAAGTTTTTGTGTGGATATGTACTTGATGCAGGTGTGATCTTAAATTAGAAAAATATCATGTAAGATTCCTTAACTTATACATGTGTAGAGGCGAGGCATAGACTTAAAACACCTGTCCACGGTTATTTGAACAAAATCTAAATTTCTTTAACACTTTGTTACAAGGTTATTGTGTATACTTGTGTATAGTAGCATAATCTCAGCTTTCTTTTTTAAGTTTCTCTTCCCCCATCTATAAACAGGGTTTTCCCCATGTTTATTATGACATCTGTGTGTGTGTGGTGTAAGTAGGAGGCAGCCCCCTGCTACTGGGTTTTACTCTGTTCCCCAAACATTTTATTTGAACTTGACTCCTTGTGCTGAAGAGTCCTTGTTCAGCAAGGACTGTAGTGGGTCTATAACCTTGTTACCCAGGCCTGACTTTGGTGCCTTTGAACCTCTGAGCATCAATACGTCACCAGCTGCCTGGTTAGGTCACCAGTGCCCAATCTCTTTGTCACCAATCTTCTCCTGTCCAGGGCTCTTGCTGTCTGATCACTGGCCCTAATCAGGCCTTCCTCTTGATTGCAACCCCCCGTATCCACCTCCTACTTCTGGAGTTTTCTCTCTGTGCTATTTGAGACAATCCAGATGCCAGCGTGTGGCTCTGTCTGCTCACAGGCCTTGGGGGTGTGATGGCTTTTGCAGGACTAAAGCAAACAGAAAGGCCTCTACTCTGAGCAGGCTGGGTTCAGAGAGATTGCTCATTAGTCCTGTGAGTAAATGACGCCAGACCTGCTGCCACTGTCGCCATCTGCTGGTGACAGGCAAAGTTGACATGTCCTGCTTCTGTGGTCTGGTTTGTCTATGTTTAGGTGAGGTCTTAAGTTAACATCTTAGGTAGAAGAGCTGTTTGGTCTGTACTTGCAATTTGCACAGTTCTCTGCCTTGTACTCCTCCCTGGTACTTGCTTCAGCCACACACACTTCTTTCTGTTTGTCCCGCAAACGAGCCTCGTTTCCACCTTGGGGCCTTTGCACCTGTTAACTGCTCTTGTGTGTGAGTGTGTGTGTGTGTGTGTGTGTGTGTGTGTGTGACAGAGTCTCACTCTGACGCCATGGCATCACAGCTCACAGCAGCCTCCAACTCTTGAGCTTAAGTGATTCTCTGGCCTCAGCCTCCCGAGTAGCTGCGACTACTACTACAACGCCCGCCTATTTTTTGTTGCAGTTGCCATTGCTGTTTTAGCTGGTCAGGGCTGGGTTCGAACCCACCCCCCTCTGTATTTGGGGCCAACGCCCTACCCACTGAGCCACAGGCACCACCCAGTTAACTTCTCTTCGTAGGACACTGGAGATCATCAAACAAGCTGGGCTTCTACCACCATTCGCATCCCAGGCGGGACGGGGTCACCTTAGCAAGGCCCGCCTTGTCTGTGCTACCCCACAGCCTTCAGGACTTACGTTGTCATGTTCTCTTTACTGCAGTTATCATTGACTAATTTCTTCCACTCATTTATTATTTGTTAAGTGACTTTGTGCGCACACCCACGTTACGGGCACCGTGATGGCAGAAAGTGAGGAGGATGGAGCAAGGCAGTGTGGACCCGGAGAAAGGGGAGGCCCGGGGAGTGTTCGCTGCGTACATGAACGCGTGGATTACCTCGGTCTGCAGAGGAACGCCTGTTTACCTTTGGAAATCCAACTTAAATGCCATTTCTTTAAAAAAATCTCCTGAACCACATTTGTTTGTTCTCTCTTTGTTCTTAACTGACTTTCCATTATTTTCTCTGTTGTGTTACAGCCGCCATTGTCCCATGCTTCGTCTGAAATGGAGTAGAACCTAGGGGTAGTGTTTGACTAATTTTAATATAGATTTCAGAATTACAAACACAATCAATGTTGAGGCGATATGTGGTGAAGTCAGGAATAGGTGAGAATGAATCATGGTATAAGACTTGATAATTTTATTCTCTTTCTTATAATGAAATATTTAACGCATACATAAAAGAATCAATCATATAACCAATACCTGTATACCCATCGCCAACTTTAAAAAATTAATATTAAATATTAATATTACGTTAGTAATAACATTAAAGGTTACTAATGAATTCTTTTGTAGCAGCCTTTTCTTTCTTTGTCCTTTTTTTTGACCTGAAGCAATCACAATCCTGAATTTAGTATTCAGTGTTGGACATGCGTGTATTTGCCTGTGGGCATTTTACCACGATGGCTTGTGTGTGTGTCCTGTGTGAGTTTCTATTTATATCACATGGTATTATTCTGCTTGTTTTTAAGAAGTGTGTGGTATAAACCCTTTTATAATTTATTCGTTTTTTCTACGTTATGGTTCTCAGATCATCCATGTTGACACATGTGGTGTTAGAATGCACCGGTGCGACCATTTGTTTTGAGTGCCGTATAGTATTCCTTTATGTAACTATTTCATTGTTTCTTTGTTCATTATCTTGCTGGAAGGCATTTAGTTTTCCCTTTTAACTCTTACAAGCAATACTCATACTGCAGTGAATGTTCTCTTACCATTTTCCGTTGCCTCTTAGGGATTTGCACCAGAGCTTACACTGAGATATGGAGCTTCCGGGTCAGAGGCTGTGACACGGTGTAGGGCACAGGTGCTGGAGACAGGTGGCTGGGTTCAAGTCCCTACCCTGCCACTCGCTACCTTTCCCAGGAAGTGATGGGCCCCAGCTATTTTCAGCCTCAGCCTCTCGTGAGCATGTGAGCCTTACCTCAACTCCTGGCATCAGGCAGTCGGCTTGGCTCAGGGCCTCTTGGCTCTGGCAGGGTCTGAGAGGGCCAATTCCTGTGTGCCACTGCCTGCTTCTGGAGCCAGACCCCAGCAGGCCTGTGGCTTCACATACAATCACCACTTTGCATTTCTGTATCATTTCTGGGCCATGGAGAGGTTTATTTTTGAGCCTGGAGTTATGTTTTTTAAGTTTTCCCTTTTAATATTTTATCACTGCTGTGTGTCTAGAGCAGAGTTAGTCCATCAACACGGGATTTTTTTTGGTGTATGTGTGTAACCTTAACCAGGAGTGGATAGTAACTTTGCAACTTTTTAAAATAAGCGCACATCTTTAAATAATGTAATTATAGATTTTTGGAGGTGGGAGGTATTTTGGCGGGTAATTAAGGCCAATAACCTCATTTTGTAGGTGAGTTTTCAGGACATTGCATGATTTGCTGATGTCCCATATCTAGTTGGTGGCAGCAGGGCCAGACCGAAGCCGGTGTGTCCCCTCCGTGGCCCTTCTGCATCCCTGACTTCAGCTTTGTCTGTAAGATATGTTTACATAAAAGGTGCTATGTTTAACAGAACTGAAAAAATACGTCAGTATTTAAGCAACGGGAAAAATGGTGCCACATTTTTAAACTGATATAAAATGTTTTCTCTTGGAAAATATTGAGGTACAAGTAAGAATATGGTATTTACTGCAGCGAGCTCAATACCTTTTCCTTAGAAGGGATAATTCCTTTCACTCTGTAGATTCTTACTACATTTCCTTTCCTTGACTTTATGAAATTTATTAGGATGGGCTGGTCAATAATGGTGGTGACACCTCCAGCCACCATTTTCATTGGGCCTGATAATGAACTGAGATGAATGAAATGGCCAACACTGACCATTTTTGCCATTTTGTAGAAATGGCAGGTAGTTTAATTTTCCAACCTCCCCCACTAAGCCAGCCAATATTCCTTATAATTAGAATTTCTCTACTTTTTTAGGATATACATTTAGAATCTAGTTTCTTTGTTAAAGCCTCTGGAACTGTTTTATTCTCTTTCTAGATCTTTTAGCTGTGCCTAAGCATCCATATGCTGCCATGGAGAACTGGGGACTGAGTATTTTTGTGGAACAAAGAATACTGCTGGATCCCAGTGTTTCATCGATTTCTTATTTGCTGGATGTCACCATGGTCATTGTTCATGAGATATGTCACCAGGTATGAGCCAGAGGATCGGGTTGTAAGTATCACGTGCGAGCTGCGGCAACTGTGGAGGGACTTCCAATGCCGAGATGACTCCACTATTAACCTCCCAATTAAGTTTTAATTGGATATGGAGCACCGTGTAGCTCTTTTTGAAGATATGTTATTATTCTCAGATGCCAGCACAGAGCAAAACAAACAGGCTGATCTTATCAAGTAAGCAACTGTCATCCCCTTCCGTTGAGGAGTGAGGTGGCTCTGCCATCGCGGCCTCTCTGGAGCCCCCACGGTCCCTGCTATCAACCGTGCTCTGGTTCCACGTGGTTATCAGCGTATAACCATGTGTCCACGGGAAGTGCAGCCCTGGTGATTTATCACTTGGCTGCAACACCCCTGAGTTTGGTGTACGTGTCAAAATTTCCTTTTGCTGAAATCAATTTATTATTCCCCTTTTCCCGTCACATGGACACTCAGGAAGTCTTTCACTTACTCAGCCGTAGATTCTTTCTTCTCAAATGATTGATTTTTTTTTTGTCTTGACATGTTTAGAAATTCATATGTAAATTAGCCAACTTTGCAGGGAAGCTAAGACAAAATTAATTTCATTTTGATTTTATGCACTTTCTTCCAACAAGTGGAAGGTATTAGAGAGATTTTGCATGCTTATCTGAATCTTGATTCTAGTGAAAAAATATTGCTGAAAATAGATTTTCATGCTGATAGAAAGCAAAGCCCATCCAGGTTGCCAATAACTGGGGGTAGTTTTTAACTTAAAACACCAGAAATACCACTGTAATATGGTATGACTTCGATATACCATAAACCCAAAACCTTTTTAAAAACTAGAAAAGTGGAAAAAAAGAATGATGTGGAAAATGCGGCCAGTGAAAAGTGAGTTGTTTTTTTTTAAGGTGAACGATTTTAAGTGCTAATAAATGAATGCCAGATGAATTGGAGGAGGCCATAAATTCATTTACTTAAATACCAAGGCATTTTTGCAGCGACCCTTACAACAGAGTTTTTCAACTTTTTAAATCTCATGGTACACTAGAACCTATGGGTAAACTTCCACGGCACACTGAAATTAGGCTGATCAAAAAAAGAATTAAGAAAAAAAGAATATACTTATCATACTTTGAATTTCTTTTGAAAGTAATTTAATTAATGATCTTTAAATCTTTGCAACACACCTAACTTCCCCTTGGCGCACATGTGGAAAACCGGTGCTCATAGATGTTTGAACCTGTCACGCTCGCCAGGTGGGGTGTGTGTTTCATACCCAGAGACTTAAAGGGATCCAGAGATAACCTGGGCTCCACTTCTGTGCTAAAGAGGATGGTTTCCACCTAAACCCACAACTCTTGAGGCAAAACCAGTTTTCTTTTGAAATAAATTTCTATAAATTACCACTTAGATATAAATGTCTTAAAACAACAGCTAAGAAAATGCTCTGAAGACCATGTTAACCAGTTTGATGAAACTATTTCAGATTGTATATGAAGCCAGCACATGGTACCCCATGATTGCATTAATGTACACAGCTATGATTTGATTAAAAAAAAAATTACCAGTTAGATACACACTAGTTCTGTTGAAATGAAAGCACACTGCTGACGGGGGTATTCAGAGTCACGTGTTTCATACTCCTTATTGTAGCTTTGTGCGTGGGAACGAGCCAGAAGCTAAGAGCCACACTTCCCAATCATCTCCCCTGCCATTGCAAAATTAATTTCTATGATACCTTCCCTCCCCACCCATTTGTTGTCAAAATTCTGAAGGCAAGTTTTCAATTTAGAGGATAAATATGCCTTTTTGATGCAGAATTTTAAAGCTTTGAAATTTTTTTTTGTGGTTACCATTATGTTGGGAGCGATCTTTTATCTGCATTTCCACTAGAGCTCCTCTTGAAGAAGAGACACTTTGCCATTACGTGACACTCTCAGTTACCCAACTCATTACTGGGCTGCTGAAGGCGGACATGATCTGGTACTTTCTGCCTGTCAGGACTCTTTTCCCACTTACCTCCTCCTGGGCTGCCCTGTTCCAGCCACACAGGTGGCTCCTTCCCACTCTCGTCTTCACGGTAAGCGCCGTTTTCATCTGCCTGAAATCCTTCTGCCCAGGTCTTCCTCATGGCTGGCTCTTTCGTATCACTGAAGTCTGAGCTCAAATGTTAGCTGCTGAGAGGGGACATTTATGCCTTTACCATTGAATGCAGTCACATCCTCTATTTCTATAACACTGTTTTAGGACCTGAAATTGCTTTGCTCATTTGTTTATTTACTTACTGTGTTTTCTGGCGTCACCTTTCACTCCCTAAACCTCAATAGAATGTCAGCTGCAGGAGAAGAGATGTTATCTAACTTCTGTTCTTTGAATCCCAGCTTCTTTGGATGGCTCCTGCATATGATGTATTTTTTTTTTAAGAGAAAGGAATTCCTTTAATAATTTGAGCAAGAGTTTCATCATCATGTGTCATGATCTAGTGACACCAGTAAAAATGCATGATTTTTCATAAAGGGATCTTAGAAGGATTTTATGTTTTTAGTCTCATCCTCATTATCACGGAATCATGGAAAGGCAGGTGTGGAGGTCGTTAAATAAAAACCCTCAGTTCCATCCATTGGTCAATGTCGTCTCCGAATTTGCTCCGCCTCCAGCGGGTGGTGCTTCCATGTTCCCTGTGATGAGCTGCTCACTACCTATCAAGGCAGCCACTTCCCGTCAGAGCACATGTCCTCTGTTAGAGGGTTGTCTCCATTTTCAGCAGACGTTTACGTTTATCTGTCCAGCTTGTAAGGGCCACACACAATACAAGTCTTTTCCTTTTCTCCATAATAAGCCTTTGGGAGACAGCCTGTCATCAGCATTTTTTCTCTTGAGTCCTTTTTCTCCAGGTTAAATATTCCTTTTGTGTTCCTTGATCCCTGGTTTTTTTTTGGCTGAAGGCATGTATAAAACACTAGTGTCACTCCAGTAGTCAAATAAATCAATATAGCCTTACCACAACACATTTTAAGATCACAAAATCAATCGGGGAATGAGTTCTAGTTATAATAATCATAGTTTATCTAGTACATTTAATTTTAGATAAAATAGTTTCGGGATACATTTGATTTTACTGGATGCCCATTCATTTTGTTCCTGCAGTGGTTTGGTGACCTTGTGACCCCTGTGTGGTGGGAAGACGTGTGGCTGAAGGAAGGATTTGCTCACTACTTTGAATTTGTCGGTACCGACTACCTCTACCCTGGCTGGAATATGGTGAGTCTGCTTCAATGCTAGAACTTTTAGTGGAAGGTTGATCTGATCTGGTGTTAGGCTTATGTCACTGATAGAGGTGAGTGAAAGGAGCAGCGGATGCATGAAAATAATTAGCTACCCAATAAAAAGTAACATAAAGTTTAAATGCCAGTATTCCAAAGAGTTATCTTTTATTTCTTAGGCTATAGATAGAGTCTGATTTTTTATACACTGACTTCAAAATGCAACCTATTTTCTAAATGGAAAGATTTTAGTTTGTAGCATTTTATAATAAGGATAAATTATCCTTTAAAATAGGGAAGTCAATAGTTCATAAGTAATATTTTGATATATAAAGGGTACCAAATATTTTAACACATAGATAAATGAGAACTTAACATAAGGTGAAATGCAAAACTGAGCTATAACATTTTTGGGGTTATTGTTGTAGTTATATGCATTTTAGGATTAAATGACTTAATAAAAAGTCCATTTTATTTGCGAAAAATTGTGGATATCATACATATGCTTTGGATGTGTGTCTATACATCCGAATCTGAAATGTGGTCTGTGTGTCTACAGCTGCGATGTTAAGGGGAGGATAAAGTGGAGGGGGGTGGTTTTGCGTGTTTTTTACATCTGTTTTTCCTCTCACGTACACCTTCATTGATCAGTAAGTAACTGTGTTATTAATAAGTAGAATCTAGCTCCATTTTGTTTTGAAATTTAAATTTTAGATATAGTTGAAGTGGTCCTATAAAGTAAAAATTGTAACGTACCAACATTTATCAACTACTAGGAGCACAAATTTTAATAACAATATATAAATATACATTTATATATTCACATTTTATATTTATATATTTTATAGTATATAATTTTAATAATTTATATATTTAGATATTGTATATTTAATATATAGTATACATATTTAAATATTTTAATGAGATGCAATAGACATACAAAAAGGTATACTTATTTAATAAATACAACTTGATGAATTTGGAGATAATTATGCACCCATGAAGCTATCACCACAATCTATGCCATAAACATATTCATCCCCTCTAAAACTTTCCTCCGACTTCATTTAGTGTTGTTTGTGATAAAAACACTTCACCTGAGATCTACCCGCTCCCTGAGTTTTTAAGTGCTATCAGTATCTTGTATAACTGAAACTTTGTATCCTTTAATATCTCCTTGGTTCACCCTTTCCCCAGCCTCAACTCTTTGCTTTAATTAATTTGGCTATTTTATTTTATTTTACCTTAAAAAAGTTCCAGAGTGCTACGGGGATATACACGTTGTAGTTACATTCCTTTGTAAGGTCTGAGTCAATGTTATAATTGTGTCTAGTCTGAGTCAATGTTATAATTGTGTCTATCCCCCCATACTGTACATTTTACCTGTCAGGGGTGAATTTGCCCATCCCCCTGCCCACCCACCTGCTCAGTTTCCACTGAACTGCACTACCATATGTAAACGTGTGTACTGGTCACTTTGCTCCATTTAAAAAGTGAACACATGTGGTGGTGTTTTTTTCATGTTTTGCGATACTTAGGAATTTGGCCTCTGGTTCCATCTAGGTTGTACCAAAGCTGTTAGCCCCCCTTCTTATGGCTGAGTGGTATGCCATGGTACACACATCCCGCATTTTATTAATGCCCTCATGTATTGATGGGCACGTGGGTTGTTTCCACATCTTTGAAGTTGTGAAAAATCTGACTGTTAGCTTCTTCATATAAGTGGGGTTATGTGGTATTTGTCCCTTTGCGTGGTGTCCGAGGTTCAACCAGTCATCACAAGTGACAGCATTTCTTTCCCCCCACTGAGCCTGAAGACTCTTTCACTGAATGTACATACCTCATTTGCTTTCCCATCATCCATCAAAAGATGGATTGCTTGCATATTTCCATATATCTTTTGTACTGCACTCTTTTGATGTTTTAGTATATTATTAATAAGAGGTGTTTGTCTAATTGTCATTAATCCAAGTATAATTTGAAGAGCATGTAAACCAAGGCAAAATAGGAAGGCTTCAGTAAGTTATTATATAATTTCTCTTCCATAAATTTAACTGGCTTCTGCTGAGTGAAAAAAGTGAAATTATTCATTTAACAGAAGAAATGTTATAAGAATAGTGCCATATTTGTATGTTTTAATTATGTTCATTCAGTTTCCTTGTATTTTATAAAGATAACAAAGGTACTAGATAAGTTTATTAGATTTATGTATGCATGTTTATGTGTAATTTTAAAAATCTTCTTGACATGTTTTATTTTGGCATTGAAATTAATTAAAACACCTCTAAAGAACTTTGAAAAGAAAAATAATCATTACCATCCAATATTATTTAAAGCATTCTTTAACAAATCTGAAATTTTATACCTTAAATGCTTAAGGTTACTAAAACATTTCCAAAAGTTGTCTTTCAGCTTCTAAATGACTTTGAACCAACTTTGTTTAAATTTTTCATTTAATTTTCATTATGCCGTGGATTATTACTGATTTATAATTTCATTATGTTTCAATATTAAAAGATGTCCTTATTACGAATGACATGTTATGCATACTGGTATGATTTTTTTTCTAGCTCATTCAGCTACTTGTGATAAAATCCTTTCTATTCATCATTATAAAAAATACATCTTAGATTAAAAAGTAATCAACAGAATTATACATGGGATGGAAACTGACAGCCTTTGATGGCTTTAGCATGGCAATATTTCTTCAGTGTCAATGTCCCTTTTCTGGATTTTGTCGTTGAATACTTCTTCATGTTCCTCATTGTATCAGCTTCATTGTAAGTGTGAATCTTCTGGAGAAGATTTTTGTAGATGGTATTGAAAAAGAACATAGAGTGTACACAGGCCATCTGAGACCTTGCCCTTCAGAAAGTGCAGAGCTTGTACCAGAAGTACAAAAACCGAAGTGATTAAGATGATACGTAAGTGATTTTATTGATAAATCCATATTTAATCATTGATAAATGAAAATGATGGCACAATTACAGTGACACAGAAAGCTCAGCCTATCAAAGTAAGAAATGGAAGAATAATTAACCAGACGATAAATAGCGAGCGAAACACATCTCATAACGGCGTGTCTTCATGTTCACATTACAAGGCTTACAAATACTTTCTGATCTTTAATTGGCTTTGCTTTTTAGTGGTTTTCTTTAGTTTGTGGAGTATCCCAGCATACTAACTTCACAAAATCTAGAATAGGAGGAAACTCTCTAAACACCCGCCACTCTGTATATCATTGAGGTTTTCTTTACAAAGGAAATTTCAAGAATGAGGTAGCCACACTGACCAGGGAGGACATTCAGTGCCCCAAGGCCGTTCAGGCAATGTTTTCCATAATGGCATCAGCAGAAGAGGGAAAGAAATACTCCAAAGAGCCACACGGACCACTGTGTCCGCTGTCACACCTGTGGTTGTGACATGCACAGAAGCTTGTCTGTGAGTGTGTGGCTTGGGCTTCACTACAGCTGAGCTGAACGGAGAAAAACCACAAGTCAGGCTCCGGTCAGGAGTAACAAAATTCAGGAAGTTGACCTCTCTAATCTCAAAAAACAGTGCTTTCATCACTTTTACTCACCAGGGCTCAAGCTCTGAAATACAGCTTCAGTTTGCTAGAGAAATTTCTATGACAATCTACCATCTGTAGACTAGAGAAGCCCAGAATTACACAGTATTATTAAGGAAGCTGTTGTTCTGATTTATACCCACGTACTCACTTAACTGTTAGTAAAGTCTTAGGTTGTGTGTATGTGAATTTCCAGAGACAGTTTCTGATAGAGAAAGTATCAGTTTTTACATTAGGAATACTACATGCAATAAAAGTTGTGGTGATTATTTTGTTACCCAACAAACTGATCAAGTTTTTGTCATTTCATGAATATGAGTAGTATGAGGTCAGATCAGGAGAACAGATGGGAAATAAGAAATTCAGATTCCAAAGAAGACGTTTCATGTGTCTTTATCAACCTTATCATTTGAAAAATTGGACAATTATACTGACTTAGCAAGTTCATATAAGTTTTTTAAGATAAAATCAGATGTGAGGTCTTTTTTTTTTGTTGTTTTTTGTTTTTTTTGAGACAGAGCCTCAAGCTGTCACCCTGGATAGGGTGCCATGGCATCACAGCTCATAGCAACCTCCAATTCCTGGGCTCAAGCGAGTCTCTTGCCTCCGGCCTCCCAAGTAGCTGAGACTACAGGCGCCCGCCATAACGCCCGGCCATTTTTTGGTTGCAGCCGTCATTGTTGTTTGGCGGGTCCTGGGGCTGGATTCGAACCCGCCAGCTCAGGTGTACGTGGCTGGCGCCTTAGCCCGTTGAGCCACAGGCGCTGAGCCTATTTTGTTGTTTTAGTTGTCATTGTTGTTTAACATGCCCGGGCTGGGTTTGAACCTGCCAATCCCAGTGTATGTGGACAGAGCCCTAACCATCACCTAACGAGCACCAAACCTGTTTATTCATTCTTTTTTTTTTTTTTCTTTAGAGACAAGAGTCT
>CAUYON010073689.1:0-46017 GCA_963573935.1 Arctocebus calabarensis | reverse complement strand
AAAAATATTTCTTATTTTATATGAATCGTGCCCTGTTATTGCACCAATTTAAATAATTATGATTAAATAAAATTATTAAAAAAAAAAATAACCAAAAAAAAAAAAAAAAAAGGTGGGAAAGCCTGGACAAAGCAAGCTCCAGTCTACAGGAGAAGGGTGAAGAACTTTTTGGCTGCCTTAGGGGCAATTCCTTCTTGGGTGAGGAACTCTTGGCTGCCTTTGGGGCAATTCAGCTCTCACGGAAGTATTCTGGCCTCTGATCCAAAAGCAAAGGGCTTCCATGTAGTCAGGAAAGTTCAGAACACACTTCTTCAAATCAGAATGCAAAGTCTTAACAATGGTGACAACAAAACTGGCAAAACAGGAACATTCTTTACTGTTCATGAATGTATTCTTTGTGAGAAAAGAATGTACCTTAAACTAATTTTATTCAACTGACTACGGTATAAAATTGCAAGAATTAAGATGGCATAAAACAACCAGCACGGAATGACAGCATCTTACAATGTATCAAAGAGCTTTATTCTTAGTCAACATAATCTGGTAATTACAGAAAAAGGTATGTTCTTCTTCTCTCTTTTCCCACATGATACTTCCTCTGGGGCAGTCACCAAGAGTATGAAGTCTGAGCATGAAGGGAGTATGAAGCCTTCTTTCACAGGGCACTTTGGGATAGTCCATGGAGAAGGAGCCAAGTCAGTCAATTATACATTGCTCAATAAATATTTCTAATGACTTTGCAATTACCAGGTTGTCCCATTGCCACATCTATGATAATACCATGGTAATTCCACAGCAATTCATTCACTTCCTGGTCATCAACCCGATGAGAGTTACTATATTAAGAAGCCCACATTATGTTTTAAGCTGTTTGGCCAAATTTTAAAACACATAAGTCATCTGGAAAACTTGTCTCACAGTGTAGATTCTCTAGACCCTATTCTTAGAGAATTTAATTTAGTTGGTCTAGGGAGAGGCCCATGAATTCACATATTTAATAAGAAATCCAGGTGCTTATTCTTTCTAACCTTGATAGAAGACATCAATGAGAAAAAACAGGCACCAGTACAACAACACTCAGCACATATTTTTGTTTCCCTAATAAAGTCTTATCTAAGTATGAATAGAGATGGTCAAGGGGAGTGTTTCAGCTTCATGTCATTAATAATTCAGCAAGAATGAATATTGTTGTTGAATGTATTTGAGTGATTGCAAACTTGGCAGGTCTTGTAGGCCAACGTCCCATATTTCACATAATCAAGCCAACCTAGCAGCCTGTGTGAGGTGATAGTTCAGATAATACCCTTCAGACATTCAGCTCACATGCAACTGCAGCCAGAAAACACACATCTCTCATCAGAACAAGAGAATGTCTAGCTAATAAGAAGTAAATATGAACTATTAAGTTGTTTAACAATAGTTTACAATGAACTCTGAAACTTTTTGGGAGATCTTGAGAAACTTCTAACATTGACAAGATTTGGAACAGTTCTAACCAAAATTAATGTATTTGGTCCTTTTATAATGGAAGAATACCTACCTTTACATTAAGGAGAATAGCCTGATACGATGTATTCTGTTCAAGCCAAAATGAGAAGCTACCCTATACTAAGCTACCCTATAGACCCAAACAGAAACTTTTATACATAAAATTCCCAGAGGTGTCACTTACAGTATGACTAAGAAAACACAACTATCTCTTTCTGGAGAAAGAATGTGATTTGTGCATAATGGTATAAAATCCATGCTAAAGCATTGCCAATGAGTCCAAATCCCTCAGGTAGTGCATTTAAACATAACATGCTCCACATTCGATCAACCTTGCACCTAATCCATGTGGTCTGACCATACAGAGAGTGTTGTAGGGTGAGGGACCAATGGACATGTAGTGAGGGAGGTATTTTAACATCAAGGGAGATGGCAAACACTCATCTGAGCTCTCAGGCACAACTAGTTGAGGGCTGTATCATTTGATTGCTCTTTACTATAACTGAAGAACGTGTGCCATCATCAACGCTGGGTTTAAACTTATATACCAAGTGACATAATTTCAGGGTAAGGCTTACACTTCAGCAATATGTGCCCTTCATTAACTCAGTAAATACTAGGTGAGTTTCCACTATGTGCCCAACATTGCTGGGAATATACAAGGGAATGATATATTTGATTATGAGGAGGGAAAAAAGTCAAGAAAATGTATGTCAGCCATAGAGTATATCCAATAGCAATAAGGGCCAGGGAGGATCAAGAAAAGTGTGGAGAGACTGGCTTGGGGGAAGCGTGATTTAAATAGGTTGGTCAGGAAGAGCCCCACTGAGAAGATGAATCAAGCAAATACTTGAAGTGAGGAAGTAAGCCAAGTAAACAAGTCATGGAGAGGAACGTTCTGGATACTGGAACAATTAATGCAAAGGGACATTAAAATCCCTTTTGTATATTCTTTTGTGCCCATGGGGACATTAAAATCTCCCCAGGAGAGACTTGGAGAATTTCTGCATACAAATCACTGCCACATAGACACCAAGTGGATCTATCTTGAAATTCAGATCTATTTGTTGAGAAGTGTACTTTCAGTAACTCCCCAAGTCCATCAATTGCCTTATACTTCCGGGGCACAAGGCTATGGTAAAGTTTCGCTCCTATTTATCTTTGAGCATCTTGTTAGGCATACTTTTGCTCTATACTTCTTTGGCTATTTCTCCTATGTATCTGGAAAAGGAACATGAATGAAATCAGAATTTCCAGTCTATCCTGAAACACCCAGCGTCAACACAGGCCCACTCAGAGTCCAGAGTGGAAGACACGTGTCTTTGCTGTGAAAACTTAGGGGACTACACTGCTCATTCTCACTTAGCGTGTAACTCTTCTGAAGCAACTGAACAAATTACCATGTACTTAGTGGCTCAAAACCACACAAATGTTTTATCTTACAGACCAGCAGGTCACAGGTCTCTCCAGGCTAACAACAAGCTAGAAGGGCTGCATTGCCCTCAGAAGGCTCTGAGCAGGAACTATGTCCTAGCCCTTTCTCGCATCTTGAGGCCACCTGCAGTCTGGGGTCCATGGCCCTCTTGTCTGTCTTCAAAGCTAGCAAAGACAAGTAAGTCCTTCTCACATGATACCACTCTGAGCTTGTTTCTCTAATTATAACCCTCCATTCTCTCTTCTGTCTTGTTTTTTTCGCTTTTAAGACCCTTACAACTACATTGGACTCACACAGTAATACAAAATATCCTCACCTGCCTCCTGAATCATATCTGCAAAGCCCTTTTTCCCAAATTAAGTTAGCATATTAAAAGGTTCTAAGAGTGGGTGGTGCCTGTGGCTCAAAGGAGTGGGCGCTGGCCCCATATACCAGAGGTGGCGGATTCAAGCCCAGCCCCGGCCAAAAACGGCAATAAAATAAAATAATAATAATTAAAAAGAAAAAGTTCTGAGAGTTAAGTCATGCATGTATTTGGGGGCCATTATTCCATCTACCATAGTTAGTATACTTTTCTTTTTCTCTTTTTTTGTTTAAATTTTTCAGGATCTGATCAAAATTATATCAGAAAAGTTTACATCAGTCACTGAAAAACTGGTAATGGGCAGAAAAGGCCTCTGAGATACGGGCAATTATTAGAACCAAACTATTTTCTTGTATAATATCACCCTAAAAAGGGCAACATACACTGACAAAATCTTAAAAAGGACAAAAACGATGAAGATATTTCATTAAGGCACATACTAATGTGTAAATTGGACCAAATTAATTGACCACCTTAAACCTCAGTTTCCCTAGATCGATCTTTCAGGGTCGTTATGAGAACTAAAAAGGATAACCTGCAGGCAATCTGGACAAAGAAGAGATTGGGCCACACTGGGTACTTTCTTCGTCGTTATTGTTTTTGTTCTTACGGTCATCATCAACAATTTTTTACTTTCACTTGCTTCCTACTTTGCCTAATTTCATATCTAAATAAAAGTCCTAGATTTAAGATATTTTCTACTCAACCCTGTCTTAGATATTCCATTTGGCCCAAATAAAAAATATTGCCATTTTTTTTCTCCTTTAGAGTTTGGAAGACTCCTGAAGTCTATGTAAATTCAGTTTACCCAAAAGCCAAATCAGTATGCTGTGGCACGGAACCTGCAGCTATTTTTAAGAGAACTGCCCTGTCTCCACTGCTCTTAGCACTTCTCCCCTCTCGCAGCTGTTGCTGAGAGGGACGATCACCTGGCAGGTAGTGGCAGCAGCAGCTGCGTGCACAGGGTAAGGCTATGGCCCAGCACCGTGGCTCCTGTGTCCTGCCGAAGGCAGCTGCGAGCCTAGCTCAGGTGAGCAGTGACACCCAAGATCAGGCTGCCTCCAGGGCAACTAGTAACCTTCAGAAAAGGCCTAGCTTACAAGTAGTTACTGTTTTCCCTTCTGTTTGATTTCTGATGAACCTCACATTTCCTCTCTTGTGCTGGTATTAAGCCCCCCAGATGTCACAAGGCTAGAAAATTAACATGTCTAGTACTAGTATCTGACATCGTAGAAGGTTTGGATGGCATGGACCAGAAGCCTCTGTCTAGATCAGCATTTTTCAACTTCTTTTATCTCACAGCACACTTGAACCTATAGTTAAACTTCCATAGCACATTTAAATTATTTTAAGAAAAAAAAAAAAAAAAAAAAAAAAAAGGAGCAAGAAAAAAAATATACTTACAATGTTTTGAACTTCTTTCAAAAATAATTTAATTAATGATCTTTGAAGATTTTTGCAATACACCTAAGATCCTCTCAGGCACACTAGTTGAAAATCACTGGTCTGGACTCATGCTAGCTTTCGGGTGGATGGAGGTCTTCTTGTCGCTATTTATAGCAGTTTGCCTCCCTGAGCTTGGCTGATATGAATCAGGGAGCCCTTGAATGTTCAATTTGTATCTCAGTGATCACTAAGTCTAACCACCTAATATTAAGGATAAGGAAATGGAAGTCTACAGTGGGACAGTGATTTGCCCAAAGACAAGGACGAGAACCCTGTTTTCTCTGGCTCCTGATTCTCTGCTCCTTCCATGGCACTTCCTTCACCCACATTTTGAGTTGATGCTGCTTGTCCCTGGAACTCACACACACTCCTTGCATGGACCAAGCAGTTGAGCAGCCATGTTATTTCCCGAGTTTAATATTGAATATAATTTTTTTACAGAAGAAACAATTGGAGGCAATATAGTGCAACGGGCGGTTTAGGGCAACAGCAGGGATGGCCAGAGACAATGCTCCATTTAAGATGAGTGCCAGGGACCCAGCGCGGTGCTGTATCACATATGACAGCTGTGTTGGCCTATGCCTAGCCTTTGGGGACTGCACAGAAGACAGCTGGATGGCACAAGCAAAAGTTGGTGAGTGACCAGGGCAATGGCAAGTACACACATTTCCTAAACCTCTTTGAAAATAGATCTACCATTTCCACATTCCCAAACAGGCAGCTACCGCTGATTAACAAGGTAAAACCTAGGTAACAGAATGAGAGGCCGGAAGGAAATCTTCTAAAATATCCAATCCATCTGTTCTGTTAAAGAAACACCCAGTGGCATAAGTGGAAGGAGGACTGTAGGACAGAAGCTTGTGTGCTGGTCAGCGGCAGGGACCACATCTCACACATGCTTGTAGTTCTCCTGATCTTTTTCCTGCCTCCTCACACACGTGCCCAGAAGCAACGCTGTGTAGTACCCATGCTGGGTACTCAATACACATTTTAACTTGGCTGCATTCTTTTTCACCTAATAGGCAAAAATTGCAATTTCCCTTTTTCATGATTTTTCAAGTGGTCCGAGTTCAGTTGGTACTGCAGACAACACAAGAGCAAACAGCTAAGAATGCGATGCCTGAAAGACTGGAAGGGCCGACACCACCCGTGCTGGAGAAAGTCCTCAGCGTGAGGGGCGGCAGGCTCTGCAGCTGAGCCCAGAGGCCACCGACGGGGCGACTCATCTGTTCCCCAGCATCTGATGATCCCATTATTCTCCACGTTTGCTCCGAGTAATCAGAATCTCCACATCTTCTGTGGCTCCCTCACACCCAACTAATAGCTACACCAAGGATAAATTTATGCTAATCTGTTAATGTGCACGCCCCGCAGTCATTACCTAAAGAGATTGGCTCCTCTGTACAACTGCAAAGCGTTTCTTAAAGAGAGAAGGAATGGGAATGTCTTTAATAATTCTCCACGCTAGCTTTGTATTGTTCTTAGTGCTCACACACATGTCTGAAATTTGTCAGGAAGTGTCTACAGAATCTTATTATTTTACAAGATGGCTTCTGGGAGGCAGTAGCTTCTAAGGGAGAAACGACTTTTTGATGGATGTAGGTTATTGAGTGTCTTTCATAGATCCCACCAAGGGTAGTTTGTCATCAAGAATAACAATACAAATATTTTGATGTTTGCCAGGCTCGTTAATTATTTCCTTACCAGTCCATATTTTGGAGCAGCTCCATAGATGCTAAATTTATTTTTAAAGTTTACATCTTCATTTAACAGAAAGCCCTCCTGCAAGTCTCTATTGAAACAACTGTTGTTTACTGGCCGAGCAGCTCAGTTTTACTTCCCCTGCCAAAGGTAAGTACCCAAAAGGAATCCAAAATTACACTGAATAAAAATTTGGATGAGCATCGTTTGTGTTTCAATTTGCATAAAAACAGTCTTCAGAGGTTATGTGCTATGAGGGAGATTTGCATTATTATAAGCGGGAGGTTCCTAAGTGACTGAAGTAATTCCAATCAAACTGAGTTTTGTCCCCACCTGCTTGTTTTGAGTGGTCCTGCCCAAGAAAAATGAAACAGTTGGTTGGAAAGCAGTGGTGTGTTTCATTGGTTTAGTCTCTAAGGACCAGATGATTTGGACGCCGAGCATCACTGTGGCTAGACTGACCCATAAGTTCACCTGATACCCACCCAGCAAGCAATCACCTTGACCTCCACCACCCCAGCCTTCCCTCTGCACCTTGCCTGTGTGTCCCTGTCTCTTTGCAGGACCTCTCTGCTTCCTTACTTACCCCACTGTCCCAACAGGGCCTTGGGCAAGTCACAGGCTAGCTTTCATTCAGTTTTCATGTTAAAATTGGAATAATTTTTAACTTAAGACACCTAAGGAATAAATGAGGCAATGTAGGTAAAGCAGAACAATACCTGAAGCACAGTAAATATTTGATTAATATAATTTACTATTATTATTAATATTGTTATCATCATTCGTCTCTTTCCCAATTGGCTAACAGGAAGGTCGAAGGTAACATCTGGGTCCTTGACAAGCTGGTCCAGAGCTGGGTCAGAAGAGTTGCTTCTTGCAGAAGAGCTAAGGGAACCCTCACAGTGGGAGGAGAGGCAAGGACTGAGGCCTAAAACACAACCATACGCCAGCACTCTCACTGACCCTTCAGCTTGCAGGAGGGCAGATGGGGAACAGAGCTGATGGAGCATTCCATTGACATAATGGGTCATTTTACCACTGGGCAAATAGCAACACGATGACTTCTATGAAAAGCTTGGGGTGAATGTTCCATCCAGTGGATACAATTCAGTCATCAAGTCACACTCTGGGAACTCTCTAGCCAATTTTATTCCATATCAAACAGTTGTTTCCTGCAGGTAGACTCATGCTGACAGCCGTCCTAAATGCTTTTAGCATTTTTGACTTCCCCTTTATTGATGTTTAGGATCAAGGTGTGTGTTCCCAGTGAGAAGGAAAAAAATGTTTTGTCTATGTTAAGCTAAGATCTGAAGCTTACATGTTGGTCACTGGCACCCATGCTGAGGGCCCTGCACAGCTGAGAGATGGCTGTGTGGGCTTGTGCCCTCACCCTCACGGCCGCGGGCTCCACCACTGCAGAGCTAGTCTCATCACTTCCTCACCACCACTTACCCATGCTGGCTTCCTCATTGACTGACCCTTGTAAAGTGACCCTGTTACGATATAAATTAAGTCATGTTCCTTATCCTACATAGAATCATGCAACTTTAGAATAAACTCCACAAAGGACCAATACTCTCTGGCCCATCTTCCCACCTCCAGACTCATGTAGGACCCATCTCAGTCCCTCCCAGAATGCACTCTGTTAGAACCTGTAGCTAACTAACACCATCTACTTCATCAGTCCTTTTACACCTCGAGAGCGTTTATCACAATGGGGACTCATTTTGCGTATTTATTCATTTACTCAGTTAGTAATAACAATAATTGATTGAAGACAGGGTCCTATAAATTGCTGCTACAGCCACAGCAACCAGTGCCTGGTTTAGACAAGATGTGATTATGTATTTAATGACCAAATAAACATTTTCTGCAAGACTTTCCCATCATTTCCCAAACAGCATGACATTATATATTTATGCTTATAGTATCTTTATGAACACTTTTTGGCGGTAGGAATGGGATCACACAGGTCACAGTGAAAAAGAAAGTAATAATGGATTGTAAAAAAAAGGCCAGGAAAACATTCACGAGCTCTAAATCACCTGATGACAGTGGCTGAAAAGAGAGTTTCTGTCATTTTGTGCAAGAAACCAATTCAAGGACTAATAGATATTGGTAGGTAAAATGTCTGCTTTGTTATTATTATTTTTACTATTATGTTTTAGAGGTAGGGTCTCACTATGTTGCCCAGGTTAGTCTCAAACTCTTGGCCTCAAGTGATATTTCTGTCTCAGTCTCCCAAAGTGCTGGGATTACAGGTATGAGCCACTGTACCTGGCAAAATGTCTGCTTTATAAGGCAATTGATAAGTCATAATGATGTCTTGTGAATTTAGGGCCTAGATATTTCTAAGACAAACATATATTTTTAAATATGTTACTTATTCCTTTCCAAAGAACCTGACTTGGCGTTCTTTCCCCTGCATATCACTGATAGTCATCTATTCCCCAAACTGGCTTGCGACAGGGATTTCTGGCTGAGGTTGGTGTGCCCTTGAACAAGGCAAAATACCCGCTTTCTGATGATTCATTTTGAAAGTAGAAAAAAATTCTCAAAATGGGCTTGCGAACTGTTTCGGAGGGGGAGAAGAGGGCTGTGCTATAATTGCAGCCATTTTATTTCCCTTTTTACAGACACAAATGTAAAGACGACTTTCAGAATTCCATTTGCTTCTCTCCTTTTCCACCCAGCCACGTGCCCACCAATTCCCCTTACTGAGCAATGAGCTCTAAAGGAATGCAGGTGTTGAAGCACATTCATATGGAAAATGTTCCTCAAACACAGCCTTAAATTGTGCTTGGTGACCAATGTGTGAATATTTATGGCAGAGTTTGCTCATCCATTAAAGGAAAGAGTATTTTTCCATTACAAGTCTCATATCTTGATATGACACTTACCAGATTATATTCCACCTTTCTAAAGGAATCCCCTGTTAAAACAGTATATCTACTTCTTTATTTTTACGTTGTTATAAAATATGTTCAGGCGCATAAAGTGTTTTTCAGTTAACATTCCCTCTCGCTTTATTTTCTGTTTCACCTGCACAGGCTTCAGTGAATAAGGAAATGTATAAATGTCAGCTGGTTATCTGGACAGGCTCAGTTGCATACACAACCATGGGGTTTTGTGACTGTTTAATTTGCAGCAAGCTAGACTAAAGTTGTATCGATTTTTCATAATGTCATAGAGGAAAAAATATATTTTAAAAAGGGCAATACTGCTACTTCCAAAGGCGGCCATGCCTTGATGAAATTAGCCTCATTGCTGTATCTGCACACTCACACACTCCCCCTTCATCTCCCCAAAACCTATTGGTAGACTATTCTTGTCTATAGCTGTTGTGCTGTCTTACATCAAATAGCAAGTCTTCCTACACTAAACAGCCAGGTAAGGAAAATGGAGTTAGGTGGAGAGATTCAAAAAAGGAGCTGAATTTGAAAGGCAAGTCCTTAATTAAAGAGAAACCTGATATATGACTTTCACCTCTAACATATTAGCATAAATGGTTGATTAAATCAGAAAATTGATAAGCAGTTCCCTCCAGGTTCAAGAGAGGTTCAGTGAACCTCCCCAAGAGAAAGCAATACCGAATTCCGGCCCTGTGGGCCAGCAGGTGGGTGACAATGGGTTAGTCATGGAGCCAGGATTTTGGCACATGCATCAGAGAATCTTCCAGAGGTGGAGCTAAAAATAGAAGTTATTTGTGGCAGGTGTCTGAAAGGCTGCGAAACATCTCTTAGCTATATTCAGCGAAAATAAGATGTTCTGGCATTTGGTTTGGCTCCCAACTAAATGGCTTTTAACTATGGGGCCAAGTATATGTCAAAGCAAGTTTTACATTTAACTCTGATTAGATTTATATCTCTCTCTCTCTTTTTTTTTTTTTTTTAACTCTGTGCTTCATTCTAACATTGAACTTTTAACTTAATTGTATGGCCTGTATCAGGCATGCTGCACCTGTTTTTAACACCACTCCTAAATCACTGCTCAAAAGCTCTCCACCTCCCTGACACAGACATTTTCCTTCCTCATCAACAGTACTTCTCTGGATCTGTCTTGCCCATTCTCCTAGAGAGTGACCAATAGTTTTTTCGGGAGTTTGGTTCTATAAATTCACAGTGAAATTAGGCCTTGTAAAGGGCCAAAATACCCATGCCAACCCATCGCCAATTCAGAGAGAGGAGAAGAAGAACAGAGCAAGGAGAGTGTCTTCATTCTTCAAACTGTGGAATCAAGGCTCCCACTGAAGTGGGAGGAAAATAAAAGTTAACAATTTATGTTTGAGTAACCTGTGATTTTCAAAAATAACTTTTCATGTATGAGCTTGCTTGATAGTCTTAAACCTGCAAATATATAACTAAGCCTGAAAAAAAGAAATCTAACTTAAAAAAGCCTTCTCTATAAGATACATAAGTATGTACATTTATTTTTTATTGTTTATTAAATCATAGCTGTGTACATTAATGCATTTATGGGGTATAATGTGCTGATCTTATATATAATTTGGAATGCTTACATCAAACTGGTTAACATAGCCTTCACCTCACTTACTTACTTATTGTGTTAAGACATTTATAATCTACACTTAATAGATTTGACATGGACCCTTTCAAGTTGCACCATAGGTGTGGTTCCACGGATTACCCTCCCTCCAGCCAACCTGCCCCCTGCCTCCCCCTCCTATTCCCTCCATTCTGGGCTATAGTTGTGTTTTATCCTCCAGATGAAAGTGTGGGTGATTATATATTAGTTTCATAATGGCATTGAGTACATTGGATACTTTTTCTTTCATCCTTGAGATACTTTACTAAGAAGAATATGTTCCAGCTCCATCCATGTAAACATAAAAGAGGTAAAGTCTCCATCTTTTTTTAAGGCTGCACAGTATTCTATGGTATACATTTACCATAATTTGTTAATCCATTCATGGGTCAATGGGCACTTAGGCTTCTTCCACGACTGGGATTTGATCAAACTAAAAAACTTCTGCATAGCCAAGAACACAGAAAGTAAAGCAAACAGATAGCCCTCAGAATGGGAGAAGATATTTGCAGGTGAAGTTTCTGACAAGGTTTGATAATTGGAATACACAGAAAACTCAAACTTATTAACAAGAAAAGAATAAGTTATCCCACTTCTTTGTGGTCAAGAGACTTGAACAGAAGCTTCTCTAAAGAAGATAGGCAAATGGTCTACAGACACACGAAAAAATGCTCATCATCTTTAATAATCAGAGAAACGCAAATTAAAACCACTCTGAGATATCATCTCACTCCAGTAAGATTAGCCCACATCACAAAATCCCAAAACTTCAGATGTTGGCGTGGATGTGGAGCGAAGGGAACACTTCTGCACTGCTGGTGGGAATGCAAGCTAGTACGTTCCTTTTGGAAAGAAGTTTAGTGAACACTTAGGGAACTAAAAGCAGACCTGCCGTTTGATCCTGCAATTCCTCTACTAGGTATATATCCAGAAGACCAAACATCACTTTACAACAAAGATAATTCCAGCAGAATGTTTATTGCAGCCCAATTCATAACTTGCCAAGTAAGTATGTGTATTTAAGTTTGTCTTATAGCACTGCAGAGAACACAGGCAGGCCAGCTAGTGGGGCCAAGTGACTGCAGCTTCAAACCCCAAGGCCCCTCTTTCTAGCCTATTGTCTTTCTGCTTCTCTTGGCTTCTCCCTCCCAGGTTAACAGCCTAGGGCTAAGTGAAAGCTGAAATGGGTGTTAATGATTCCTTTCAGAGGCAGCAAGGACAAAGGAAATATTGCACAAGAGAATTAAATGCTTCAGGTTTTGTTCCACACTGGGCAGAGAATAAGAGATATAAACATTCTCAAATATGAAGATCACTGCTTCCCATCTCTGTCTTTGCCCATTGTTGGCAATAGCTGGGAAGGAAATAAAAAAAAAATGTAAGCAATATACACATTCCACCTTATAAGTAGCCTTTCAGCTAGAGGTAGGGAAAAATGAAGGTCTCTGAAAAGTACGGAAGGGGAATCCTGCAGAAGATACCCAGGGGCGTGTTGCCCAGAGAGCCCTGGGTTGTTTTGTTTTGTTTTCTGCACAAGACAGAATCATTTCGTTATTTACAAGAGCTGTTCTTTCTCTACCTCAGAAGGAAGCCAGAACACTAGAAACAACACAGAAACTCCTTTTTGTGACATTTTACATTTTCTTTCTTAGTTTTGAGAAGAGCTTGAAAGGAATTAACATAGTTACAAAGTAGGAGGAGGGAGAGAGATTCCCACAGTCTTTTACATTTTTTTTTTCTTCAGAACTATAAAGTTCTTAACTTCTCCAGTAGTGCAGGGTTCTGAACACAGTTCCAACATTTCTTTTCAGGCAGCTCTTAAGAATGTTGGCCCGGGTACAACAACCCCCCAAAAAAGAAAGTTGCTTCAACCTCAGCCTCTGCTCTGCATGTGGCCCCCAAGCACTGCTGACGTTGCAGGATAAATACCAGGAACACCACAAGCAACTGGAAAAAAGTTTCTTTTTGGACCGACAAAGTGCACATTATGCAAGCCTTAATTGAGTTCATTTCTTCACCATACAGAGAAACAGCACAACAGTCATAGGGCAAAATCCAATGAATTGAACACACCAGGCATTCCTTTCTTTCTTTCTTTCTTTTTTTTTTTTTTTTTGGAGAGACAGGGTCTTTTTCTGTCACCCCCAGTAAAGTGCTGTGGCATCATCATAGCTCACAGCAACTTCAAACTCCTGGGCTAAAGCGATCGTCTTACTTCAGCCTCCTAGTAGCTGGGACTATAGGTACCTGCAACTACACCCCGCTAGTTTTCTATTGTTGGTGAAGGGATCTTGCTCTTGCCTAGGCTGGTCTTGAACTCTTGAGCTCAAGCAATCCACCCACCTCAGCCTCCCAGAGTGCTAGGATTACAGGCATGAGCCGCCATGCCTGGCTAGCCATACCGGGCATTTTAATTACAGAAAATTGGGTGTTCTTGCCATAGTAGTTTCTATCTGGATACACCTGCTGCAGGAAGCTAGCTCTGAGTTTAGGACCTGAGCAAACAACACTGACACACAGAGGTTGACTCCCGACTCTCTACTGCCTCACTAACTAAACAGCGGATTAGTCCTGAACAAAACATCACGGTGAAGTATAAATACACACATCGTCCTCCTCATAGGAGTTGCGACCAAAGCCCTTCCACGTAACGAAACTGCTTGGTGCACATCTTATGGAAGACAGAGTACAACCAACTCTGCCAGTTCGGGACCAGGAGTCCAGCTTTCATTCAGCCAAACTTAGGCCACTGAGCTGCCTCTCAGCATCAAGGAAGAGCAGTGACTTGAGGCCAATCTGACAAAAATCAAAAAAATGCCTCATGGTGAGGGCAGATAGCTCAGTAAGGAACTGCCAGGATGCCTAGAATTAAGATATAGGAATAGAAAACTCAGTCAAGATTCAGAATTAGGAGGGAAATTGAGTGAAAAGCTCTGCCCAGCAGGCTGCCCCCAGGGTGGAAGCCTGCTGTGAGGAAGTGGATTGCTGAGGGGGCGGGGAAGAATGGGGTGGGGCCAAGAGACACCTAGGCTACCCCACCACCACCCCCCACCGTGGCTGCTGACCTGCTCTATCTCAGCTTGATCCCATGACTGCTAACACCCAACCACCACAGCCCCAAATTAGACATTTTTCCAAAAACTGAGTCATTCTACTTTAGGATTGGAGTCTGTCATCTCAGAAAGAGATGCAAGAAAATCGGTTTCCTGACAAACACAAAATATCTCATCAGGAACACTGCTGGGAGACCAAGTCACAGTGCAATGGAGGCGAAGACTGCCAAACAGCACGAAATGAACGGCAAATTCTTGGACTGGCATATCCATTCACTTGGGAAACGCTTTCAGGGATGACACTGTCACAACTGATGATAAAGATTCACTCCATTGAAGCCATTGCCCCTCCGTGGGCAGGACCAGACCCCAGGCTTCATTAACAGGGTCAGTCTTCAGCGCCACACAGCAGGCCCCGTGGTTCACTACTCTCAGACGGGCCGGGCTGATATCCATTCACCTTCCCACGTTCGTTTCTGTTGTTTTGGTCCTACATGGAAACGCAAGGGTTCCTGCAACCTGAGTACCCAGCTGGCTCACGGTTCAGATCTAAGGCAGCTCATCAAACCCATGGTTAACACGCTTTCTTGAAGACTCAAAATACAATCATTGTTTAAAAAACCCATCTGCTTAAAATAAAAAAGAAAGTATTGCCAGGAACTGCTTAAGGGAAAACAAAAAAATCATTTTAGTTTTTTAAAACTTTGCCCATCAGCTGCCAAGTAAACTTATTAAGTCTTTGTTTTATGAGGAATCATGAAACCCGTCCAAAAGCAATTTTCCACAGCCAGTAGGTACTCACCGAGCACACTGCCGTTCGCATTTACAGTGTTTCCTGTTTTTCTTCTCCTCCCGAGTCCCACTGTAAACCTCTCAAAATGAAGGGATGTTCCTGCAGTTTCTTCCACAATTCTCTAAACACCGTGGTCTTTCGAAGCTCATGGTGGCCTTTCAACCAATGTCCAACATTAATGTTTCCAGAAGTAAAACTGTGCATGTTCTAGTCACACATTTGTTTTTCTATTTTCTAAAAACAACGTGAGTTTATCCACGTTAATGTGTGCTACATCCACTGGAGAAAAGAGATTTCCTGAGGAGCAAAGAGCAGAAATTCTGCATAACTGTGTATATACACAAGAGTTCGTGCACAAACACGTCAACAGGTGGGACATGGTAACTTGGTTTCATAGGACCCTAGAGGCTAAAACTTTGCTTACTGTTGCAGACTTTGTTTTGACTTGAGAGAGAGAGACAGAGACAAAGAAAGAACCTGTGAAGATGGGTCTAGCTTAGACAGATGTAATTAAACACAATGGGCAGTATTGTGTTATCGGCCCAGCACACTGAGAAGGTATCATCAAACAACAGTAATGATGAAAAGAACTTCCCGTAATAATATCAAATGCGTGAGCGCTGGAAGGAGGTGTAGAGAGAAAACTAAAGAGGTAGAGGTCAGAGTGGCAGGTGCGGGGCACAGTGGCATATATTTGGAAGTAAAAGTGGTATTAGTTTAAAAAGGAAGTGATTTCCATTCCCTAAAACTCTCTAGGAAACTGGGATGAAAGCTCCACAGAAAGGCATTGGTAAGGAGGGGAAAGGAAAAGCAGACAGCCACGTGGGCTTATGGCTCCAGTCATCAGTTTCCAGCCCCATCCTAGGGCCATCTGCGGGCGAGAGCCCAGGGTTAGAGTTCTAAGACTGATCCTCAGGTCTGTACTTTCCTGAGATGGTTTTCTGAATCACACAAGTGAGGACTTAGAGAAATTAACGAGGCTGCAGATAAGGCTTACAACATGGGGCATCAGCCCAGTTTGTTCTCTGGGGGCAATGTATGAACACAAAGGTAAGACGTGATCATTACTCTTACACAGAAAAGAAAATCTGTCTGTCCTTGTAGCACTCAGAAACTCCAAAAAGAATTATCCAAATTTTCACGGCCCTTCCAAAAATTTCCACCTTAGACTTGAGGCTCTTTTTTTCCTCCATTAATTTGTCTGCCATTAAATATCCAAGATGGATATGGATTTTATGCTGTTGTCCTTTCTTCCAAGGATCTGAGTGAAGACTCAAATGCGGTGGAACACCTGAGGCAGCCTGGATGTCCATTATTGAAATATTGTATTTTGCATAGCAAATAAATTTACTACGCAAGATGGCATCATAGAAAGATGGCTATTTCCACATCTGTATAGAGGAATCTGAGTAATACAACTCTGTTCATTTGGCTGCATATTTATTAAAATAAATAACCTCAAGCAACAAATGTTTTACTTTGTTTACGCATGTGAGTGGGAAAGTTTTTGTTTTTCTGGTTCCACATATTGGCTGCTTGTATTGGAGAGAAAAAAACTAACGGAAAATATTCATTCATGAAGCTTTGGTCATTTTTATATAGTCTTATCTTCATGTCTGTTATTGTCAAAGAATGGTATGACACTAGCATGGTTACTCTACATTTTAATATATGCATGTAGAAATACTTAAATTGATAGCATGTTGTATGCTATATTTATATTAACTAAATATAAATCATTTCCAGTGATATGCTTGACTTAACGTTTATTTAAATTGTAGATTTTAAAATGTTTCAATGACTTCTATCGAAACGATATATTTGTTTATATTTCAATCATGTTATTTTTCTGTTTACACAGGAATGAACATTTCTCAATCTCCCAGTTTCTCGATGTCTCTCTTCCTCTTTCATTTCAATTCCCATGGAATTGGTGGAAGTAATTGCCTTTTGAGAATGTGAGGCTGGGTGATAAGGGAAACACTCTTTCTTTTCAGGAAAAAAGAATGCTATCTTGTTTTCATGTCTGGGGTAGTATCTGACTTGCCAAAGGTGACATAACAACCCTGGTGGTCTTAGGAATTTTAGCCTTAGTTGACATCTTTGCAGTGATTCCTGCAATTTCTGTTATGTATAGGCCTTAAGCCAGAGATGTGAAGGTACTCTTGCATTTTTCAGATGAAAAAATACCTCTGCCAAACAGGCAGTCTACTGCAGAAGTATTGCTGAGGTCTTAGAGAGAAACACATTTTCTCCCCAAGATGACCTGGCAGTTTTTTTCTCCTTTTAGGTTACTGACCTGCCCTTGCCTTTGGCACTCCACACGAATGGGTATCTGAGAGGAGCCTGCCTTCCTTGAGCAAGAACTCAAGAACTCAGGTCCTAGGATGATGTGACAGTGGCACGGCCCCTTCTAAGCATCAGGCTGTCAGCACTAACGCTCCCAAGACTGATGGTGGGAAGTCGGGGATCTAGACCATTAGGGGGCTGGGGCTTGGGGCCCACACTCCATTTCCTCTTTGTCCTTTGGTGTGTATACATCAAGTCTGGAGGTTTTCCCATCTCTGAGGTTTGTTTTTTTCTCTCTCGCTCTCTCTCTAATATTAGTATTTCCTGTAAGATTCAGCTGCCTCCTTTGTGCTAGGAAGTTTCTGCAGGATTGAACACACTCAGGTGTTTAATCCACTTCTAGAGAAACAACGCAGTTATCCCACAGGAAAGCTGCCATTTCACAACCACTCCTGCTTTCCCCGAAGCCACACTTTTTTCCTGTCACTCAAAATCTAATCCCCTCGGCTCTTTGTTGCTACACTGTTTCAGAAGAAAAATTAGATTACGCCAAGAATATAAACACTGAAAAACAAATGTTCTGAACTGAGTTTAGCTTACCTTCCGAATGTTCATTTTGGAACGATCTGGTGGTGCCCTAGAATAAATCCTCTCTGACATCTGATTCTCATTTAATCTTCACCTTGGTGGAAGGTTCTGGGCCTCTACCTCTCCCTATCTTCCCTCCCTCCCTTCTTCTCTGGGTTGCCCAGCAACCTCAAACAGCTGGTTGCCCGAACAGGAAAAATAAATGGGATTAACTCTGGAGGAAACTAATTGAAGGAAGCACAAGTATGCTCCCAATCAGACTTCTCTCAAGACCAGCTGATTAAGTTGGGCTCTGCTGTCCTAAGGAAGAGAGTGCAGGTGGGAGACCCACCTCAGACCTAAAGACTGAATATTCACAGCAGGATGACAGCAACTACCTCCTCTGAGACACAAACAGCCCTCTGCTTGCAAAGAAACACAAAATCGTCACATTACAAGTCTTTTACCCATCACTCCTCTCATCCATGTATTCATGCATGAATTCATGCATTCATCACTCCCTCCCTTAGCCATTCAGTATTTATTAAAAGAGTACAGACCAGTATAAAAATTCTGTGGACTCTGGGGATAATCCAGACATTTGTTTCCAACCTAATTCTGTTATTTTCTACTTCTGTCCTATCAAACTAAGCTTCTTAAACTCTCTCAGTCTTAATTTCAACATTGGTAAAACAGGGTAATCAATGCCTCCCTGAAAGAGATATTGTGACGATTAAGAGGAACAGAATATTTGAACCAACAACTATTGAATGCCCAGGTTAGACCTTCAGTGAATTCACTTCCACCCCAGGGTCCCGGGATGTCGGAGAAAAACCAGAGGCACATTAGCTAATTTGGGAAGTGTAGCTGTATCTGCAGCATGAAGTAAAAACAAGAACAGAATTTTACTAGTAGAAATGAAGAGGCATGGACAGATGTGAGAGTTGTTTGTAAGAAAAAATTAATATGGGCTAGGTTATGCTACAGTAATGAATTCACTATCACCTACCAACAGGTTAGCCTTAGAAAGGCTTATTTCTTGCTCACACTTTGTATCCACTGCAGACCTAGAAGCTCCGGTTTACACAGTAACTGATGGAGACCCAGCTTATGGAGAAGCCACCATCTTTTGACGGCACCACTTGGAACACAGCTCAGTCCTTCTTTCCACATCATGGGTGAAAGGCCCTTGAGTTTTCAGTGCCTACGTTCTCAAATTATGCTTCATTACAGCTTCCTTCCCAGAACTAGCTCACATACCCCACTCACTGCAAAAAGGCTGAGAGCTACACTCTCAGGTGAGAAAAGAGGATACAAGACAGCTCTAGTCACTCGCCCACTGGACACGGGGACGAGCTGGACCTCTTCCTTTCCTTTACAGCCAGCTTCAATCTCTTTAGAGTTGCACTAGTTCATCCAGAAAGGATCAGAATGGTCTATTTAAGAGGCAGGGGTCCCAGATTATGAGAAAGGTAGTTTAGTCCTTGAGAGACAGACTATTGCTTATGAAAGGTTTTCCAAGTATGGGTCAAGGACCTCTGGAGAACTGCAAGACCATGTCAGGTCATCCAAGAATTCTTCCCATTTCCAAATGTATTTCTGTGGGCAGTTAGATTTTATATATTTCACTTATAACCTATTATAGCAGCTTCAACTGCTAACATAGAAATACGAATCTAGCAATTTTCTAATAACTCTACCATTAAAGAGATTATTCTATTAAGCCAGATATTAAATCAATTTGCAAAAATTGTAACACAATGCCAATCTTTACAATGAATTTTTTATTGTTTTGGAAAATATAGTTATTTTTTAGAAAATAAGTTATCCTTTTTATCCTCATTCTTTTTTTGAGATAGAGTCTCTCTCTGTTTCCCTGGGTAGAGTGCTATGGCATCATAGCTCACAGCAACCTCAAACTCTTGGCTTAACTTATACTCTTGCCTCAGCATTCCAAGAAGTGGAACTACAGGTGCCCACCACAACATCTGGCTAGTTTTTTTTCTCTCTTTAGAGAGAAGGGGCCTCTGCCTGGTCTCAAATTCCTGTACTAAAGCAATCCACCTGCCTTGGCCTCTCAGAGTGCTAAGATCATAGGCAAGAACCACTGTGCCCTGCCATTATTTATCTACATATTAATGTGTCATTATTATTTTTAAATGAAATATATATTTTAATTTTGATGTCTAATATGCTATGTATGGATAGACAGTACCCTCTTAAACATAATTTTAAGAGTATAAAGGTGTACTGAAATACAAAATGTGACAATCTCTTTCTAAACCAACTTGTGTCAGTCATAAAGGCCTAAGAAATTGTGTGTCCTAGGTAAGTTCACTGTGGAGGGGATGGGGCTCTGGGATCTCTGTAGGCTGAAGGAATCCACTCAGGGTTTAGAGACTCACCTCCTCTGCAGGTCACACATGTAGATTCAGGGACTGAGGCGATAAGGCACCATGAAGGTTGGCCTGGTCCAGTCCAGAGTTCTAAAGTTCAGACAAGTCCTGGCAGGGACCTGCAGTTTGAATGGGATGAATTACCTGGTGAATATGCCCAGCTTGGTTGTTCTTTGTTCATTATCACCCAAAAAAGGAATCACAAAAGCGTTGGTTCTTTTTTTTTAAATAGTCATCTAATAGGTTACAAATGTTAGTGAAAGTTAAAGAGGCTGTTACCAGTAAGAGGATAATTTCATCTATGAAGACAGGACAGAAATGAGACAGGAGCAAAAGGTGGGAATGTGTGCAACGATTTTCTCACTTGCAAGTTCAGGGTGCCTTGAAGGACTTGTAACAGGAGCGGCCCCCTGGAGACGTAATTCCTCAGGATGAGTGATGCTTTCTGCAGTTCTCTTTCTCTTTGTTTACCCTTAAGAATGCCCCCCTTTTCAGTTCATCCCCCTTCCGTGTGAATTATAATTACATGGGAGGAGGTAACGTAGGTAACATACAACATGGACTCTGAGAAGTCTGCATGGTATCAGGCAGTGCCCTCATGGTAGAACCCTCCCTTGATCCTCTTCTTTTCTCCTTCCCCCACACCCTCCGCTTTTTAAAGTGTCTACATTCTCCCAACTGTTTTCTTGTAGAACCAAAAATAAATGTGGACCCCTCTCCAATAAAGTAACAAGATTTGTCTTTTTCTTCCACCAAAGACAGAGGCCATCTTTGCCCTCTCTCCTTGCTGGAGATTATATATTTCTTTCGCTCCAAATCAGTCCCTAGAAAGGTTACAAAGAAAAGAGAGGAGGGAGAAGGTGGCAGAAAATAGGAATGTTTAAACTATACAGAATAAATAAATAATTCAGTGATATTAACCTCTCAACTCCCTAAAAAGCATTCTTTGTAGCTCAAATGGTGAGCCGGCCTTGTGAGAGAAACAGTGTTTATCATTTATTTAATACAAACGGCTGCAGCCTAAGGAAGAAAAGTTTAAAAGTAATGTCAACAGGCAAAGGATCACACTGGGAGTCACAGAGCTCACCTTGCGTTTCTCCCTGAGGCACAGCTGACGTGAATTCATTCAGGCCCATTCTATTATTCATGCAAGGAACTGTCTATCACAAATGCAATATGAAAAGGAGGTGCGCCCCATGTGAGTCATGAAATATCATCTCTAATAACGGGCAGTTTAATTTCAAGATTTCGGGACTGTTCATTTAAAAGTACCTGGAGCAAAGTTCTAAAGAACAGAACGAGAAAGGAAATCATTGTTGCTGCACTTTAAGGAAGCTTGTCCCATTTCTGTTAGAAAATATTAGAAATTGGGTTAAAAAGAAGATATGGGAAATAATGCAAAACTGACAATACAATTGCATGGCAGACAGTGCCTCAGAACTTTTCATAACTCTACAGCACATTTGCCAGGACACAGTCTTTGTAATTACCTCGGAAAATGTGTCCTATACTTTTTCCAATTCTAGGGCAACTAAGAAGAGAACTCACAAAATTTATAGTAGAATCCTAAGTTTACAAGTGAACCTAGACTTTAAAGCCTAATCACTTGCTAATAGATTCACCGTATCTGACTTAAAAACTTGCAAGGGACAATGGGACTCGCCCATTATAATAAACTTCTGTGAGGGGTTAAGAAACTGGGTCCCCAAAAAAAAAAGAAAAAAAAAAAAAAAAAAAAAGAAACTGGGTCCCAGTGGCATATATAGAACCATAGCTATAGGTTCAATGTAAATCAGTGTTTTTTCCTACTACCTGTGGTTTTTTAAGGTTGTCTTTAAAAATTTTTATAACTCTTTTTCTGGAATGGCCATCAAATCTGTTGTTGTATTATTCCTGATGCCCTGAATGTCATCAAAATGTCTTCCTCTCAACATTTCCTTTAACTTAAATAAAAAAAGGCAATGGAGCCAGATCAGGAGAGTTGGGAGGATGTTCCAATACAATTATTGGTTTACTGGCTAAAAACTCCCTCACTGACAGTGTTGGGTGTGCTGATGCATTGTTGAGGTGCAAGAACCATGAGTTGTTAGCCAAGGTTTTCCTAACTATTTCTCTATTGATGTTTACTTGGTCTGTTTTGCTTCTCACACTCCGTTGATGATTCTGATGCACAATTGATGAATTTTTGCAATGTTTTTATCAGTTTCTGCTCATTATTGGCCACCCTGTCCTCTGTTCATCAGTGATGCTTTCTTTCCCCTCAGAAAAATATTTGATCCATCTGTACTCTGCCATTTTTTTCATGTGATTATCCCCCATCAACTTGGACCAACATGTCTGTGATGTCACATCTACTCTTGCCTAGTTTAACAAAAAATTTAATATTTGTTCATTGCTCTAATTCAAGCTCTGACATTCTCATGACAGCACCTAAAACCACACAATAATGAAGGCCACTCAGCAAGACACTACCACTCATTGACACACATACTCCTGTGAGACACTGATATACTAAGGTTATGAAAATTTACTGAGTTGTTTGTACAGTGCTGCCAATGCAAGCACATGGCAGCATGTTCACAAACTTAACTGTCATATGATGTTAATGATAACAAGTGTTTAAATTTCACTTTATAAACAATAGGTTCAAGTATACCTCCCAATGGATACTCAAACACTTTCACAGCTGTGACACCAGGTACACTACTTGATGCATGCCTCTTGCTTCTGGTTTAAGAAAAGGACTATAGTTTGAAAACTCTGATTTGGATATGTTGTGGGTACTGGGGACAGTTTTGGTGGCAATGGCCAGGCTTGTGGGATTCCTCGATCTAAGCTTCAAACTGGAGTTAGGAATATGGTTGATAACAGGAAATGGAAGTCACAGCTCACTCAATCAAGAGAGGGAGTTAAAATAATAGATCAAAAAAGAAACAGAACCTGGCACTTCCTATCTCTGGGACACCAGTGCAGAACAGTAGCAGATGTGATCAGGACCTTTTCTGAAGGCTCAGACTGGAGCAGATGTTGTCTGTGCATGGGTTATCTGTGCCAGCTGTGGCAGGGTGAGTAGGTGGGCTGGCTATGATTAAACACAGTCGAGACAGGTTCACCCATGTGGGAAGTATTACGCTGGTTTGGTTGTGGTGCTGCTGGTCTAGCCCAAAATTCTCTCCAGCTGGACATTTCCTCCAGGATTGTGGGAAAGCAGAAGCAACAATCAGAGCCTTAGCCCACCCACTATTGATGAGGCCTGGTGCTTTTTTCTTGGGGTCAAATAGACCCAAGTACTTTTCTGGCCACTTCAGGTCAAATGTGAAAGTCATCAAAGTAAGGCATTTAGAGGCAAAGAAAATTAGAGTATGACAAGAATTGTGCCAGGGATTGAGTGAGAGAAGACAGATGTTAGCTGTAAGTAAACACCAAAGCCTCCAACTGAAAGTCAAAGAACAATTCCACCAATTCATCAGTCTTTGCCAACAGTCTCCAATGCCAAACAGCTGACTCTGTGGTGGTCAAACTTCCATGAGTGTTTAAATTTAGTGATTCGGGACAGGACATGTGCTGGAGTGAAAAAATACACAACACACACAGACACATATGCACACACACACACACACTTTTCCTTCTGCTGATTTTGTTTGGTGTGTCTGCCAAATGACCACAGTCCTGCCGCTTTGAGGTTTAGAGAACTTAGGAAATTAACAAAGAGGAAGATGGGGATGGGGTGGAACATGGGGCCTTTCTGTGCCTCCAATGAGGGAAAGAAAACCACTGTGAGGGGGTTTCCATCATTTGGTCTCTGAGAAACCAGACTACAAGTCTCTGTAGAGTCTAGAAATTCTAGGTCCTATTATATTCAATATCAGGGAACCACAGCGAATAAGTGAGAGTAGGGCAGTTAGGATGTCAGGAGAGCTGGGGGTGGATGGGAAGGGGGAACAGAGTGGTGAGAATGCAGGTTTGTGAGAAAGGAGGTTTGTGAGAAAGGTCACATAAGAGGTGTTGCTTGCTGCCCAACAGTGCTGGCATAAGCTCACTTGGAAATGGAAAAAGACATGGTTTGAGCCTTGGGACTAATTCCAGGAAAAATGCCATGAAGAACACATAGGCTAGGGTTCACTGTATCACCTACCTTAGAAGCTGCCAGGGAACATCCAGCAGTGTCCCACAGACAGCAGACTGTCAAAGCATGTTAGCACCTTCCCTTTCCATAAAGTTTCCAAAGGAAACTTTGTAAAATAAAGCCTGGACTATTTACAACATTTAAAAATATTCAAACTTTGAATATATGCATACTCCATGACCATCCCTCTCCTAGGTATATAGCCAGTGGAAATGTGTCCATTCATTTCCCAAAATACATTTGTGAGAGTGTTGGTAGCGGCAGTACTCACAATAGTAAGACCTGAAAATTCCCCAAATGCTCATCAACAGTGGAACAGATGAACGGATTGATAAACATGATAGGACAGTGTGATTATTTATATTTGGTCTTCAGTATTCTACCATGAAAATCAGGATGAATCTCTCAGCATAATCTCAAGCAAAAGAAGCCAGATTCACCCTCCTCAAGAAACTCTGGCTTCCACGTGGACGGGCTGGACGCGTAAGCAAACCTTTCTGTGGATACCGTCCTCTGCCAGAAATTAGGTGGCGTTCAGGTCAGGAATGATTCCCCAACTTCACGGACAGATTCACCTACTGGGAGACTGGTGCATCTTTGAAATGCCCTGATTGACAGGGATGGCCCAGGGGACTGAGATGAACAAGCCCTGGGGAGAGGGATGTGATATGATATCAGGTGTGCAGAGCTGAGTGGCAGAGGGGGACAAGACGGCCATGTGAAGCTGACCTCTTCCCCTTCCTCCGGTGCTCTACCTATAACTTCTGAAATCCTGGCTGCCGGCTCATCCCCTAATTTCTCATCTGTTTTCTCTTCACACACTCGATTCCCTGCCCTGTTTCTATGATTCCTTTCAACTTTTCTTAGCTTTGTATTTCTATTTCTCTATCAATCCAGATTTGCTATTGTGTATTTATTGAGCTCATAAATAGAACTTGCGCCCCGGAGGCACAGCCTGAAAAATTAAATACATTGTATTCAATTTATTTTGAAGTTACTATTACAGCAAGTGAACCAAAATTTCATTTCTTTATGTACTGGTTAATGAACCTACATTTTGGCAGACATGAAAGCTTCTTTCAGAGCTTGTCTCTCCTCTTCTTTTACAGGCTTAAAAAAAAAATTAGCTTTACAAGTTTCAGTAGGGGGGTGAGGATGGGAGTTTGATACTGCAAACCCTCCTTTCCCTTTCTCTCAAATCTCAAACTTCCTTTCTTTTGCTGAGCATCTGAAACAAGCAGGCGGATGTTTTTCCTCTTTTATTTTTTAATGGCTTATGTTGATGTGCAAGACAACATTTTCAATGAGCTGCAAACGGAGTTGCCCTGCTCAGCCATAATGGGGGCTTTGTGGGCCGCCCAGCATGTGCTGTGTTTCTCCGCAGCCTTTGGGTCCACACCCCCAGCTCGACAAAGGGGTCAGTACATTTCAACTCTCTCTTCCCCATACCAACGAGATGCTCCAACTGTGAGAAAGCTCAGCAGGTAGAATAGCCGCTGGCAGTAGCTTCCCCTTCCCTCTGCTAGCCATTATCACTTCTTTTCCACTGACAGTCAATTATTACATTTTAAATAACGGTAGTACTTTATGAGGATTTAGTGAAATGCTGCCATGATATGATAAACCAGAGCCAACGGAAAGAGCTATTTCACTCAAAGATTTCTGCTATTCAATTAGCTTCCCTGTTAATACATCATGATAGCAACTGTGATGAGGAAAAATACCACTCACTAATTTACACCTGAATGACACATAAAAGGTTGCTAAGTGCTTCGGTAGTATAACAGGCTTATTTTTTGATGTGGTGAGTAATATGTTTTCTGGCTAAGGATAGAATTCTAGCTCGAGTCTGCAGAAAGAACTGAACAAATAGAAATTACCTGTGTTGATTTAGCTTTATTTTCAAGGCTAACTGTTGGTTTAAGCACGGATTTTTGCCTCTATGTGGCTATTAGCACAGTCAAAGGATTTTATTCAACAGGGGCAGCAAAGACTATCGATCTCTACCCTTTCTTAGGGCCTCTTAACGGAAGTCCTAAGTGCCCAAACCCAGCTAGTCTCTATTAAAATTGGTGCCGTTAGGGAAGAGTGCAGATGTTGTTGTCTGGGTAACGAGCTCGGGCACCGTAAGGACAGAAGACGACGTCTGTGGTCCTGTTTTTTATTAAGGCAGAACAAAAGAGGGCTCCCAGTTTAGAAGACTTAACTCACTCTTGAGGCATTAAAATTAGCCATAAAGGGCAAAACTAACAGCACATATTCCCTTAGAACTCCCTGGGAGTTCATAGCAAATGGTGCACTCACAAACTACTGAACAAATAACAAACGTGTGGAGTCCCAGCCTCACAGGTGACTGAGGAAGGTTGTGTCTTGTCAGGCTCAGGACATGGAGGATATTGTGGGAGCTTTGACCCAAGGGAAATTCCACCCAATTTGGGTGTCACAGGGGAAGTTAGGTGGCAAATTCTTGGTTTGGTCTCCTGTTCTTAAGAGGCTTTTAAAAGTCAATTCTGAAATTCCTTATGAAAATTTCCAGCGAAGCCAACTTAACGAGGTCTGCATGGTGGTAAATCACTATTCTTGATGGATTATGTAAATAATCTGGCCAAATTTAATATAAGCAGCCTTGCTCTGTGACCTAGAATAATTTTTCTTTGTGATTACATTCAATAAAAAGAAGGGTGACAGTAGAAAGAAGTATTATTCTATAGGAGAAAACCAGGGGCCATCGATATCACACTGCTTTGGGTTGTTGGAGTTTGCCCTGTTCAATGTCTTCGAGCTATTCTGCAATTCTTTACATTTCAGGTAACAGAAGGACACGCAAACTCCATCTTGCCTTGGTAGATTTATTCGACTTCTTTCCCAAGTACAAAATTTTTAGTACTTGGTTGTAAATTGGTTTGAATTCTGTCACTTGCACATCTTCACATATCTTACCTTTAATTTTTCTAGTTTTCTTCAGTAACTACCTACAATTCTCCCAGTTAAATTTTCTATTTTTCTCCCTCCTATTTATTTGAGTTGGCATCAGAGAAACTTAATATCTAACTGCTCAGATCCCTAACTTGGCTCTGGACTGCTTCATATTTGGCCTTTTTGATTGGAATCTGAAGCTGTAAGCTGAATCCTAGCAACTTGATATAAGCCTTAAAAAGATGCATTACAAATTGGCCAGGGGTGTGGCTCACACATTCAATCCCAGCATTCTGGGAGGCTGAGGTGGGAGGATCCTTTAAGGCTAAGAGTTTGAGACCAATATGAGCAACACAGTAAAAGCCTGTCTCCACCAAAAAATATAAATAAATATTATATATATATATATATATATATTAACTGGGCATGATGGCAGGTGCCCATAGTCCTAGCCAGAAAAGATTGTGGTGGGAGGGTCACTTGAGCCCAGGAGTTCCAGGTTGCAATGAGCTGTGATCATCATTGCACTCCAGCCTAAGCAACAGAACAAGATGCTGTTTCAAAAGGGAGAAAGAAAGGTGGGTGGGAGAGAAGGAATTGCAACAGGAGAACAAAAGATGATGCAAAATACTCCCTAGACAGAAAGTGTAGTGAAATGCTTGGGTCATACATCCCACTGTATTAAGAATGGGGGCAACATGAGCACCAACTTCCCAGCTCAACAGCTTCAAGCTCCAGGAACAATGCTGCCTGTACACAGGAAGATTTTTCTCCAACCTTTTGGAATACACAGAACTGGTAACCCTCAGGGTCCTTCCCACTTCTGGTTCTTTTCTTTAACCTGACTTTTTATAATAATATTTTCTTTTTTTTTTTATTTTGGGCATCCCTTATTTAAAGTACCTGATCTCTAGGACTCTAAAGATTATTTAGCGGATCATACAGGACTGATGCTTCTCGTGTCCTTCAGAACCTTCCTCTCGCAGACCTTCTTTGGCTATACTCAGGCGGGTTCATGAAGTATATCATCTCTGGGCTGTACAACAACAAACAGCATTCTTCTGAAACAAAGCAGCAAGCGATAATGTTGAACTTTATCCCAATTTTGTTTACCTAGAAGCAGCTAACTGCCAATGGACACTCATCTCTGTCCTTTCTTGTTCTCACAAGACGTATGGATGAATCCTTTGTTTGCTTACCTCTGTAAAATCCTATATCCATTTCCTTTTCTTTGCAATGTTTCTAACTAATATTTTCACTATAACATGAATACAATAATATCCCCAATTGCCCAGTCTGTTTTGTCTTTCACAATAGGGTTTGGGTTACAAACCTATTTGTCAAAAAATCATGAAATGATATAATTCAGGTTTGTGTATTAAATATAAATTTAATATCAAAAGAAAAAATTAGGACCGTGAACAATGAACCCATACATAGTTAATTAATATGTGCACTTCCTTGTTTGGGGGTAAGGTGTGTAGATGTCTGTAATTTAGTTTGAAATATATATTTAGAAAAATAGAGAGATAGATCCATATGGAAATGAATTGCTAAATAGTTTGTAATGAAACAAATATAGTAAAAAATTATTTACAAAATCTAAGTGATGATTTTATTAGAGTTCCCAGGAAAGTTACTGGCAAAATATTAAATTCTTTTCCCCTAAGATAGAGAAGGCAGGAATATCTTTTCTTGTTATTTCTATTGAAATTTGTACAAGACATCTCTGGTGCACTAAAGAAGAAAAAAAACCATTGATATAAAAAAAAACTGTTTTAATTGTCACTATATGGTGTTATTGTCTATGAAGAAAGCCTTGAAGAGTCTATATAAAGCAATTATCAGCAGTAGCAAGTGCACTAGGCCAACTTATAGGATAGAAGGTCAATGTATGAATATCACTTATTCTTTTATATATTAACACAAAGAATTAGGAAATGAAAAATTCAAAACAGCATTTACAATGGTATCAAAATCAAATTATAAATATGAATTTGATACATATAATGAAATATATAAATATAGGAATAAATATAATGAAAGGTGCTCAAGGTTTCTATTCTATAAACTATAAGACATTTCTAAGAGAAATAAGGAAGATCTAAATAAATGTAGCTACACCATGTTCTTGAATTAGAATTCCATATTGTGATGATGTCAATTCTCCTCATGTTCATAGATTCAACTAAATTTCACACCATGGAATATTATGCAGCCTTAAAGAAAGATAGAAACTTTACCTCTCTCATGCTTACATGGATGGAGCTAGAAAATATTCTTCTTAACAAAGTATCCCAAGAATGGAAGAAAAAGTATCCAATGTACTCAGCCGTACTATGAAACTAATTTATAGCTTTCATGTGAAAGCTATATCACAATTAAAGCACTACAACTGGGGAAAGGAGCACAGGAGCACGGGAGGGAAGGGAAGGAGGGAGGATGGGCGGAAGGAGAGTATTGGGTGGGTCCATACTTACAGTGCATCTCAAAAGGCTACAGGTGAAACTTACTAAATGCAGAATATAAATGTATCCACACAACAATGAAGAAAATGACATGAAAGCTATGTCAACCAGTTCAATGAAAATATTTCAAATTGTATATAAAACCAGCACATTGTACCCTGTGATTGCATTTATGTACACAACCATGATTTAATAAAAAAAAAAAAGAGGTCAACATAAAAATAATTAAATAAATTTCAAGTGGCCTCAGACATATGATAGTAAAAGTTAAATAAAGATAAATTTTAAAACATAAATTAGCAATTTATATTTGAGTATGAAGGGAGACTTTAAAAAGAGCTAGTTTTTGCCTGAACAGAATTTATCTGCTGTTGCTGCAAAAAAATCCTTAATTCAAGGAAGTGTCTTATTGGAAAGAGCTGGTAATTGATTAAGTAACTAAGATTTCAATGTTGTTTATGTCCAAATATCTTATCATGACCTCAGATGCATAACTGAACTTTTACTCATTAGAAATTCAGTTGAGAAACCCTGTTAGTCCCAGAAACACTTTACTGAAAACTGAAAAGTTTATAAAACAAGACCCTTATACTTTGTGTAATTAAAAATAGAAGTGGAATCAAATAAAAATACAATTTTGAGTTAATGTACAGTAAGTTAAAACAATGCAACTTATTGTATATTAGTCTATGAGAATTTAATGTGTAATAAAATTTGCTTTGCTTTAAAAAAAATCAATATATTTAGTCCTTTTACATTAAATTGAGCTCTATTGTTATTTAAATTCTAAATTAGACTTATTTATGCTTAGATAAATTTCATCTGGTTCATTAACAATAGTATTAATATGAACACTTCAGAATATACAGGTAGTCCTACTTAAAAGACAGATTATTTTTACTTATGTACTATATTGCATATATAGGCATGCAATATTTATAAATATAAGATTGGGAATAGGCTTAGATTGTTTGAATAAACTAATGATTTTCTGTGTTTTTGTCTTTTTTTTTAATTTCAGGTTAATGTGGGGGTACAAACAACTGGGTTATGATATTTGAATTTGTTAGGTAGAGTCTTATAGTTGTGTCCTGCACCCAAAAAGTGTGCCATACACCCCTACATTTTATCCATTAAGTAGGAACACCCCTAACCCCCTCTTTCATCCCCCTCCCCTCAACTTGAATTAAAATGAGTTTTTCTACTATGTGGGCATGAAGACTGTCTACTGGCTTCATATTGCATACATTGGATTTTTGCTTTTCCATTCCTTGATACTTTACAGAGAAGAATGTGTTTCAATTCCATCCAGGTTAATACAAAAGATATAATGTCACCATTTTTATGGCTGAATAGTATGCCATGGTATACATATATATAGTTTGTTAATCCATTCCTGAGTTGATGGGCATTTAGATTGGTTCTATATCTTGATGATGTAAATTGATCTCCAATAAACAATCTATAACAAATGTCTTTATGATATAAGGATTTTTTTTCTTCTGGGTAGATGCCTAGTAGTGAGATCATGAGGTCAAATGGGAGATCTGATCTGAATTCTTTGAGGATTCTCCATACTTCTTTCCAAAGAGGCTGTATTAGTTTGCAGTCCAACCAACAGTGTAAAAGTGCACCCCTCTCTCCACATCTGTGCCAGCTTCTGCAACTTTGGGACTTTGTGATGTATAGAACCTTCTCTGAGGAAGACAGATGAATGGCTAATAAATATATGAAAAAATGCTCAATGCCCCTAGCAATCAGACAAATGCAAATCAAAACCACTCTGAGATATCACCTAATTCCAGTAAGATTAGCCCACGTCACAAACTTACATTTTTTAAATAATGAAAACACAGAAAATAAAAACACAATAAAAAGAAATTCCAAAAACCAAATAGAACATGTCTGAGATTTAAAGATTTCTGACTGGAGTCTAGAGTTTACTACCCAATGTATGCACAAAATGTCAAGTTAAATATTTTTTCTTAAAATACTAATGCGAATTTACCTTCATGAATAACCATGGAGCATCTAGATTAATGGTAAAATTAATCAGGACCTTGCCAATAAAATGAAGAAAAATTAAGAGTAAAAATTCGCCAACAGTATAAGAGTGGAGTGGTAGATAACTTTGAGACACAAATACCAAAAAAAAAAAAATAAAGAAAGAAAGAAACAGAAAATTTAATTATAAAATGTCTTCAAATAACTCCTAGCCCCACCATCGATCCACAAAAACAGTACTAAGAAAAAAAGTATGTCAAAAAATCCTGAGAATTATTCACTAACTTCCTACAACACGTGTATAAGAAGCAGGTCCAGGTCTTACATGGGTGGTTCTGGGATAATTAAAGGAACAATGGTTAAGAGTGAAAGCTCCCAGCTTTCCTTTCTAATGGATGGCCATAAGTGCTTTCCAACTCCAAAAATGACACTCACAGGAGCCAGAGGCATCCCTGGCTAGTGAAGTCAGACATTTAATGGGATCTCAGAAGAAAGAGCTGAATCCGGTACTACCAACCATACCTAAACTTTTCTTCCTCCCTTACCACCTCTACCCTTCTAACATTCTCAGAATACAGAATAAATAATAGGTAATATCTACTTTGTGGGCTGTGCAGAGAGGAGAGTAGAATGGAAGAGACAGATGACAAAATTAGATACATTGAGAAAAAATTACAAGAAGAAGTGACCCACATAGTATTTTTGCAGTCTTAAAATAACTCTTATGCCTCGGCCATATCTCATAGCTACATTTTAGAATAACTCTTAGGCCATATCCCAGAGCAATTAAACATGAATCTCAGGTATTATTATGCTTTAAATTCCCCTAGGGTACTTCAATGTGCAATGAGGTCTGAACAGTGCCTCTCAAACATTAATGTTCATAAGGATCACCTGGGGATCTTGTTAAAATGTAGTTTCTGTTTCAATAATGGGCCTAGGTAGGGTCTTTAATTCTGTATTTCTAATAAACTTCCAGGTGATATCAAAGTCTCTGGTTGGATAACCACTCTGTGGATGGCAAAGGTCTAGACTGAAGTAATGGTGCAGAGTTGAGAAAAATGAGAGGTGAAAAGCATGGAATTCTACAAACATACATCTTTTTAAAAGAAAAAAAAAATCAAGCAAACAAATGAAGATAAGAACATAAAATCAAAAGTAGTCAAATAATCCACTAGGAAAGAAAACTCGGTCTAAAACTAAACAAACAAAACAGTATCTGGAAAAGTGCTCCAGGCTCCAGAACTTAATAAGAATTTGAATGGAGTAAAATATCAATTCAAAAAGAACATGTAAAACAATAGATAAAAATGACAATGACAGAATGCCAAGATAAGGAGAATTGCCGGAAACCCACAACACTATCAGATACCTAAAAGTTCGTTTTTAATGAAAAACAGCTTAGAGTTGTAAAATATCATAGCAAACAACAAAAAGCATAAGTCAAAAAGATTATGAGAAAGAGTGAGAAAATGATGGATATAAGAATACATATAATTCAATATGGATATCTGGTATCCTTAAATTAAAGAACCCAACATGTGGGTCAGAAAATATATTCAGAGACATATGGGAAAATGCTCTCTTGAAGAAAAAAAATGAATATATACTTTGAAATGATACAATATGAACCATGCAAAATTGTCAATGTTAATATATAGCCATAATAAATTATTAGTTCATTAAATCTGAAATGTGTCATTTCAAATAAAAAACTGGTTTTTATCTCAGACAAGAAGCAGTACAATTAACATATGTCCCTAAACTTTTGACACAGTTTTGCCATCTTAAGTGTAGCTTGTATGCTGGTGGTGAAGAAGCCTAGAGAGCAAGTAGTGATAAAATCTTAAAAGGCATTTTCCACATCTTGTTGAGAATGGAACATTTTTCCTCATGAAACATGATACAAAGCTTAGAAGTGGTAGTCAGTTGGTGCAAGGTCTTGTGAATACAGTGGCTATTTTCTGTAGTTTGAGCAGCATAGTTTGTGTGACAAGTCTTACAAGAGGACTGGCCTATCTCTATTGACCAATCTTGGCTGCTTGACCACAAACATCCTCATCAGTTTGTCCAGTTGGTTGCAAAAGACCTATGCTGTGATTGATTAACCAGGTTTCACACAGCTATAGTGGATAATACCAGGGCTGGACCAGCTAACATACACCATTAGGTTTTTTTTGGTGAATATTCACTTTTGGAAAGTGTTTCAGAACTTCATCTTTATTCGTCCATTATGCTGAACACTGTGATTGTCAAAAAGCATCCACTTTTCATCCCAAGTAACAATTTAGTGTAGAAATGGTTCGCCTTTATGTCGTGACAGCAGAGGTAGGCAAGCTTCGAGATGATTTCTCTTCTGACGCTCTTTTCATTCATGTGGAAAGCATCCATCCAGCTTCTTTACCTAGCTGATTATTATAAATGGCCCAATATTATTGGCACAGTAATATCAAACCTAGCTGCTAAATCACGTGTAGTTTGGTTGGATGGATTTGCTTTCACTATAGCTTTCAGCTTATCATTATCTACCTTGGTCTAAGGTCACCCACTCAGCTCATTTTTAAGATTAATATCACCAGAACAGAACTTCTCAAACCACTGGAGTATTGTGCATTCATAAGCCACGTCCTTCTCAAACCCTTCACTGATTTTTTGAACTGTGTTACATTTGTTCCACCCTGGAATTCATATTCAAAAATAACAGAAGTTTTTGACTTATCCATGATTTTATGAGAATTGTTTACAAAAAAAAGATAATCATCAGTCAAAATGTGTTTGAAAAAATGAGGATGTACCATCACAATAAAAAAAAGTGTCAAAGTGAAATGTCAATGATATCTACTGTCAACCTTAGCACTTCAGGTAACTGGAAACTTCATACTTAATAACCTAATATTTAATTTTAAGAATAAATAATGTGAAAGAAGAATGATTCTAATTTCAAGTAGAAAGAGAAGTAAGAAAAACGCCCCAGACTTCCCCATAATATTCTCCAATGTCATGGACAACACATTTCTAAAGAAAACAAAAATATACAAGAATATTTTGGTACTTAAGCTTATTCAAGTTCAAATGCAAAAGGAAGATATTACTGATTATAAGGGAACTCAAAGAATACTCAAGAACTCTTCTTGAAAAGTACAAATTAATCAGGGATAATACGCAGCAAACCAAGACATAAAGTAAACAAGGAAGTCAGAAATAGTGAAAAGCATGTCAAAATTATTAGAGCTGTTTCTCCTTCTGACATGATACAGAGAAGAGCTCAATGGATCTGCTTCCTGGTGAAAAATTATTCTATAACAATATTTAAGGCATCTGGAAATGGTCCTAATTACAACAGAAAACGAGGAAACATTTACTCAAAAATTGTATTAAAAATTTTTAGTAGGCTAAAATTTCCCTCAAATTTCTTGAAAAACATTAATCTACATAACAAGCTCAATGGACTTTAAGTATGATAAATTCAGAGATACATATACATATCAATTATAGTGAAAATTGCTGAAAGACAAAACAAGAATGAAAATCTTGGGGGCAGCAAAATAAAAACCAAACCTCATCACTTGTATGGGAAACCTACTAAGATTAACAGCTGACTTTTCATCAAAACTATAGAAGCAAAAAGGTAGTGGCATAACACATCCTAAATTTTCAAAGAAAGTACTGTCAACTAAAAATTCTCTGAAGAAGAAACCCGTAAAAATAGATAAGAGAAATAAATATATACCAAGATAAACAAAAATGTAGAAAATGTATTGTTATCAGACCCACTTATAATAAAGACTAAAGGAGGTTCTGCAGGCTAAAAGCAAATGATTCTAGATAGTAATTTGCATATGAATGACAAAAAGCACCAGAAAAGGTGATTAAGTAATTGTAAAAGACAGTATATCTTTTTCTTATTTATTCTCTTAACTAGGTTAAAAATCAATTGAATAAAACAATAAGAGTATAATATACTGTTAGGCCTGTAACAAACATGAATGTAATATATTTGTCAATTACAGCACTGCAAAAGAGACTGAGAGAAGAAATGTATTAGAAGAAGAAACTGACTTCAGATGGTAACTCAAATGCACAGGAACAAATGAAGATAAATGAAAAATAAGAAGCTTAATGCAATAAACTATAAATACATGATTGCTAACCATTCTCTCAGCTTCTTTAAAAGACTGAAAATATATAAACTAATATAATTAAATACATAATTTATATAATTATAAAAACTAATATAATAATTAAAATACAAAATATTGTTGAGCTTGTAACATTTGAAAACATGTATAAAAATAATACCATAAAAGGGGAGAAGGAAACAAAATTTCTATGGCTCACAGGAATTAAGTTCATATCAACTAATTCTGTTAAGTGAAGGTACTAGGGTAAGTCCTAGATATTAAGAAAATAATTCAAAAAATACAGCGCAAAAATTTCAAAAATGTAGCACAAAAAATTGCTGAAGAAATTATAACTTATTAGAAAATATACACTTAATTAAAAAAGAAGCAATAAAAGAGAAAAAGAGGCATAAAAATGATCTGAGCTATGTAGAACCCAAAAGAAAAATGGCAGATATAAATTTAACTATATCAAAAATGCTAAATGTGAATGGCTTAAAAATCTAATGAAAAGGCAAAGACTGTCAGCATCAAAACAAAATAAGATACAACTACATGCTCTCTGTAAGAGACAGGCTTTAAATACATAGAAAGAAGATTAAAAGTATAGGAATAGAAAAAGATTTATCATGCAAACAATAACCCCAAGAAATTGGAAGTAGTTATACTAATAATAGGGAAATCAGACTTTTAAACAAAAAATGAACAAAGTAAGATATAACTATATGCTCTCTGTAAGAGACAGACTTTAAATACATAGACATATAATTGAAAGTACAGGAATAGAAAAAGATTTATTAAGCAAACAATAATCCCAAGAAATTGGGAGTAGTTATACTAATAATAGGGAGAGCAGACTTTTAAACAAAAAATGTTAAGAGAGATACAGAAGGACATTTATAATGATAAAGGAGTCAACACACACATATATAACTTATATACATATATAGCAATTATAAACATTACTTAATATATATATATATTCTTCTTAATATATAAAGCCAAAATAATTGACAGAAAAGAATAAACTATTCAACAATAATAGTAGAGGATTTAATATGATACTTTCAATGATGGATAGAAAACTCAGTGTTGATAAAAAAAGAAAAGCCTTAAATAACACAATAGAACAACTAGACATAACAGACATCTATAGAACACTTCATGCAAGAACAGCAAAATTTATATCCTTCTCCAGTATGCATAAAACATTCTCTAGGATAGAGCATATTGTGGACCATAAACAAACCTCAATACAATTTACAGTTAAAAGGACAGAAAATAATACAGTGTCTTCTCTAACAACAATGAAATGAAATTAGAAATCAATAACAGAAAGAAAATTTGGCAAACTTGCAAATATGTGAAAATTATCAACACACTCAAAGAAAAATTAAAATGAAAATTAGAAAATACTTTGAAAGGAAGACACAATATATCAAAACTTATGGGATACAGCAAAAGCAGGGTTTATAAGCAGATTTATAGCTGTACCTTTCTACATTTAAAAACCTCAAATTAGGGCAGTGTTTGTGGCTCAAGGAGTAGGGCGCCGGCCCCATATACTAGGAGTGGCAGGTTCAAGCCTGGCCCCTGCCAAAAACTGCAAAAAAAAAAAAAACAACAAAAAAACCCCTCCATTGAATAATCTAAACTTCCACTTAAAAAAACTGGAAAGAGAAAACTATTATCTGAATCAAACTCATAAAGGAAATTACAAAGATTACACTGGGAAATTAAATATTTTTAAAATCGAGATAAAAATCAATGAAAACAAAAGCTGCTTCTTTAAAAAGATCAATAGAACTGATAATGTTTGTGGTACGCTGAAAAAATTCTCTCTTAATTAATATTCATATTAATCTCTGGAACTTATAAGTGATACCTTACATGGTGAAAAATATGATTATCTTGAGGGCCTAGAGAGAAGGATTATCAGAGATGTGGCCAAAATGCCACCATATGTGTCCTTATAAAATAGAAGTAGAAAGACATTTGATGCAGAAACACAGGCAGAACAGAGAGAGGGTGAGGCCCTGTGATTTTGAAGGCAGAAACTGGAGTTATGCTGCAGCCACCAGAATCTAGGAGGAAGGCAAGGAATAGACCCTACCCTAGAGTTTCCCGAGGCGGGTATATCCCCTGCCACCACCTTGATTTTAGACTTCTGGCTTCCACAATTGTAAGAGAACAAGTTTCTGTTGTTTTAGGTCATCCACTTTGTGGTAATGTTATAGCAACCAGAGGAAACTAAACCATCTGTAGCAACCCTGATGAAGAGATGTCTCCAACCACTAGATTAAGAACCAAACAGGGGCTATTATGATCAACATCACAGATATAAAGAAGGATTACAAAGAAATCCTGTGAAGAACACTTGCCAATAAATTAGATAATTTAAATGGAATACATTCTGAGAAAGACAGTAACTACCAAAACTGACTCAAAAAACAGACTGTCTGAAGAGACTGTAACAAACGAAGAGGTTCGGTATTGCTCAAAAATCTACCCAGAAAGAAAGGCCTAAGCCTAGATAGCTTCCGCATTGAATTCTACCAAATATTTAAAGAAGAATTCATAAAATGCTTCTTTTCAAAAAGTCTTTCAAAAAATAAAAGGAGAGAGAACACACACCAACCCATTTTGTTAGGCCAGTGCCACTTTGATACCCAAGGTAGACACAGAAATCATTAAAAAAGGAGACTACAGACCAAAATACATCTCATTCAACAAAATCCTTAATGAAATAAATCCAGCAAAACATTAAAAAATTATGATCAACTGGGATTTATCTCAGGAATGCAAAGTTGTCTTATATAAAAATCATGTACAGCAATACAGTATGCTAAATCCATAGAATAAAATATAAAAATTCACATGAATATCCCAGTGATCACAGAAAAAAAGAACAAAATCCAATACCTTTTTACAATGAAAAATACATAATAAATTAGGAGTTAAAGAGAACATCTTTGACTTTATAAAGAACATTTATGAAAAGCCCATGGGGAATACCATATTTAATGGTGAAACATCAGATGCATTTACCCTCAGAATAGAATGAAGCCAAAGGTATCTACTCCTAATATTTCTGTTCAACATTGTACTGTAAGTTCTAGCCAGGGATACTCAGCAAGAAGAGGAAGAAAAGTAATCTGTACAGGGCAAGAAGCACTAATACTGTACTATTCACAGATGACTTACTGTCATATGTGCAAAATATAGAGGGATCCACTAAAAGAAACCGTTAGTACTCATAAACAAGCTCAGCAAGACTGAAACATACATAATTAATAAACAAAAGTTACATTTCTATAGCGTCCAGTGAACACTGTGAAAACAAAATTAAGATAATTCCATTTGCGATAGCATCAAAAAGAGCTAAACATCTAGGAATAAATTTAACAAAAGATATGCAAAACTAACACCCAGAAAGAACACAAAACATTGTTAGATAAAATTAGACAAAATCTAAATGAACTAAAAAACAACTCATGTTCATGGATTTAACTACTAGATATTGTTAGGATGGTAAAACTTGTATTCCCCCAATGATCTACAGATTCAATACAATCCCTGGCAGAGTTTCAGATTTTTGTTTGTAGAGACTGACAAGCTTCATACGGAATTGCAAGGGACCTAGAATAGCCAAAGCATTCTGAAATATCAGAACAAAGTTGGTAGACTCCCATTTCTGGATCTCAACTTATCATGAAGCTGTAGTAATCAAGACAATGTAGTTCTGGCACAGGATAGACATAGAGATGAAGGGAGTAGAATTCAAAGTACAGACATCAATCCATTGATTTAGTTCAACTGATTTTTCACAAGGGTATAGAGATAATTTAATGTGGAAAATAATATTTTTAACAAATAGTACTTAAGCATTTCAACATATATATATATATATATATATATGCTGGACTCTTTTGTACATACGTGGCACCATATACAAAAATTTAATTAAAAAGGGAAACCTAACCGTAAAACTCTTAGGAAAAAAAAATAGGGGTAGATCTTTAATAGATAGGGGTATTTACAAAATAGGAGTAGATCTTGAATTTGGTAACAGGTTCTTTTTATTCTACTTTTGAGACACAGTATTGCTCTACTGTCCAGGCTGGAGTGCAGTTCACAATCATAGTTCACTGTAACCTTGAAATCCTAGGGTCAACCTCCATCTCAGCCCCTCAAGTAGGTGAGAGTATAGGTACACATGTCACCATGCCCAACTATTATTGTATTTATTTTTATAGGGATCAGTCTTGCTGTGTTGTCCAGGCTAGTCTCAAACTTCTGACCTCAAGTCACCCTCCTACCTCAGCCTCTTAAAGTGCTGGGACTACATTCAAGAGCCACTGTACCTGGCCAACAGATTCTGCTTCTGGTGGCATATATAACAACAGAGGATAAATAAGACTTCAACAAAATTAAAAATTTCTGTGCTTTAACAGTTCACTTTCAAGAAAGTAAATATACGACCCAAGAAATGGGAGAAAATTCCTCCAAATCATATGAAGTATATGTAAGATAAATAAATATATTTTGATAATCGTATTTAAAATAATAAAATTAATAATAAAAAAATCTAACAATCTGGTTTAAAAATGGACAAAGAATCTGAGGAGATATTTTCCAAAGAAGATATACTAATGGCCAATAACCACATGCTAAGCTACAGAGCATCACTAGTCATTAGCAAAATGCAAATCAAAATCACAATGGCATACCACTTCAACCTATGAGGATGGTTATGATAAAACACACATATATATACACAATGAAAAGTGTTAAGGAGGATGTGAAGAAGCAGAACTGTCACACATTGCTGGTGGGAATGTAAAACAGTATAGCCACTTTGAAAATCATTCTATCATTACTTCAACGTTGAAACAATCAGTTGTGTACCAATTTTAGTACACAACCAGCAATTCCAATCCTAGGTATCTACTCAAGAGAAATTAAAACACATGTACATGCACAAAAATCGTACAATAATGTTTACATCAGCATTATTCATAATAGCAAGATGGTGGAAACAACACAAATGCCCATCAACCAATGAACAAAGGATAAACCAAAGTGGTGTATCCATACGAAGGAGTGGAGTACTGATACTTTCTACAACGTGGTTACACCTTAAAACTTTATGCTAAGTGAAACAGACTAGTCAGAAAACACTACTATTATATGATTATACTTATCTAAAGTGTTCAACAGGAGACAGAAAGAGGTTTAGTTGTTTGTTTTATAGAACCGAACATGAGGGACTGGGGAGATATATGGGTTATAGCTAAAGGATACAAGGTTTTGTTTTGGAGAAGTTGAAAATGTTCCAGAATTGACTGTGGTTATGGTTGCACATATTTCTCAATGCACCAAAAACTTAAATTATGCACTTTAAATGGATGATTTATATTAGCATTTTGTTCCCAGAGATGCTAGCTCATTGTGTTTCTCAGGCTGGTCTCAAATTCCTGGCCAAATTCCTCCTGCCTCCGTTTCCCAAAGTATGGGATTACAGGCATGAGTCCCCATCATGCCTTGACTTAAATGGGTAATTTATATCTCCATAAATACATTGAAAATAAAAACAAAGTAAAATGAAATTGAGATTCAATACATCTAAATAACAGAAAAATGACACATCTCAGAAAATTACACTGTAGAAAAAGAAAAAACGATCAAAGAATTTTGAAAAGGAAGTCAGAGCGCAAACAGAGAGAAGGCAAGTGGTAAGATTTTTAGTAATATTCCCTCATCTGCCAGGTCAGGTTCCAGGTGCTACCAATACAACAGGGAGAAAATCAGACATGGTTCCCTCTGCCACAGGTTTTTAATAAGACAGGGAGCATTCGGCAGTAAATAATCAAACACATGAACAAACAAGGCAAAAAATCAGCTAATAAAATGAGCCATGCAGCAAATTAAAAATAGCGCTATAGACTTTTGGCATGGACTTTTTCCTCTGTTCCTCCTTGCTATATTATATACGATTATAAACCCTGGAGATGATGCATCACCAAAGGATAACCCTGAACGGTAGTAAGCAGGTGAACAGGTGTGACACACCAGAACTGAAGGAAGAAGTCCCCCAACAACAGAAAAATACCTCCCCAAAGCTCAGAATTTCTTGAGGCCAAACTCACAAATGGAAGGAAGCCAGTTAGGCGCATTCCTCCCATAGGTAGAAGAGAAGTCCCTCTGATAATCACAGGCACCAATCAGAAGCCTTGCTAACAATAAGTGGCTAAGTGAAGCATTACCTTTTCCTCCCAGGTTTTACATTTTCCTACCCCACTCCTGGTCCCTAAGACATACCAGGACAATCAATCAACACAAGAGAGAGGGGCACTTCTACAATCAGCTCCTCCTAGCAGCCTCTTGGTCTTCAAGGCTCTGATATCCTTCTCCATATAAAGAGATACCAGAGATACCAGAATGAGGCAAGCAAGGGGACTCCACCACATCAAGTGCCCAGCCAGGCAAGTCCCCTTGTCTGCACAGGCCTGACTCTTCTCTTCCCCTTTGGGAGACACGATGATCCCTGATGGGGAAGAACATCCCCTCTTTAGGCAGTACCTTACATGGATCAGTGGAGGGCCTAGTGCTCCAGATAAACCAGGAGGACCTAAATAATATAAAGACTCTGAAAATTAAGGTTTCATTGGAACTAAAGCCCACAAATGTGTATTTTGTTTATTTAAGTCTTGCCCTTGGTAAAAAGCCATGATGCCATAGCTCACAGCAACCTCCAACTCTTGGGCTCAAGCAATCCTCTTGCTTCAGCCTCATGAATAATTGGTACTACAGACTGAATTTTTTTTTTTTTTTAAAGATGGGCATTTTGCTCTTGCTCAGGCTGGTCTTGAACTCCTGAGCTCAAGCAAACCACTGCCTTGGCCTCCCAGAGTGCTAGGATTATAGGGGCCTAGTCAGAACCTGTATTTTAAACCTACACAAAGTGAATACCTGCTAAAGTAATAAATTTACATAAGATGCAGAGATATTTGATATAATAGATAAAATGCCCAGGACATAATAGAAAAACCCCCATCCTATCAAGAACCCAGAAAATTTCAACTTAAATTGGGAAAGATAATCACAGATAAAACACGGAGTTGAATCAGATGTGGGGATCATCTGGCAAAGGATATGAAGCAGCTATAATAAAAACACTTAAAAAATCAATTGCAAATTCTCTTGAAACAAATAGGAAATCTCAGCGAAGAAATAGAAGTTTTATAAAAAGAACCAAATGGAAATTACAAAAGTGAAAACTAAGTTAACCAAAATGAAAAACATGCTATGTGGTCTCAGTACTACAATGGAGATGGCAGAAGGTGGAGAGCAATATAATTTTACCCAATCTGAATAATAAAGGGAAAATAATCTAAAAACAACTAAAACTAAAGAAATCACCATCTCTGAGACCTGTGGGTTTATGACAAAAAGTCCAACATTCATATCATCAGTGTCTCAGAGAAGGAGAATGAAAGCAAGGCTACAAGAATATTTGCAAACATCATGGTGGAAAACTTCCCAAATTTGGGTAAATAAAGAAATGCACAAATTCAAGACTCTGAGAAATGTCAAACAGGATAACTCCAAAGAAACATATACCAAGAAATATCATCATGAAACTTCTGAAAATAAAAGACAAAGAACAAATTGTGAAACCAGACACAGAGAAATGACATATTACCTGTAAGAGTAAAACAATTTGAATGACAATTGGATTTTTCACTGGAAACCAGAGAAGCCAGAAGAAAAGTGTTAACCATATTTTTCAAGTGCTGAAAGAAAAGAATGTGCAACCCTGAATTTTACATCTGAAAATATTATCCCAAAGGAAAAGGAAATAAAGACACCCCCACCCCCAGACATTAAAAACCCTTTAAAAATCTGTCTGATACATCCCTAAAGATTGGCTGAAGGAACTTCTTCAAATAAAAAGGAAATATAAAAGAAGAAATGCTGGAGCACTTGGAAGAATGAGTGATGAAGAGGGCAGCAGTATGGGTCCATACAATAGACTATTCTCTAACTATTTTTGTAAGTTATATTTGATGCCAAGTAGAAATGATAACTCCATCTGATACTCAAGAACATATTTAGAACTGAGAAAGGTATAGGGACCTAAATGAAAATGAGGTTCCCACACTTCAATTTAAGTGGTAAAATTTTGACAACCAGAAGGTAGATTAAGTTACCATGTACACTAAAATACCTAGAGAAAAAAATCTATTACAAAATCCATACAAAAATATGCACTCAAACACTAAGTAAATAAAGGTGAAATCCTAAAAAAAAAAAAAAATCAACCCACAAGAAGGCAAGAAAAGATAAACAGAGAAGAATGAGAAGAAAACAAATAACAAAATGGCTTCAAATATATAAATATAGATATATAGGTGTTACTTAGGGGTCCCCAAAGAGAGCCAATACAAAATACACACCCAAGCACACAAAGATAGATAGATAGATAGATAGATACATACATACATACATACATACATACATAGCATCTGTAAGCTTTATTATGGATATTGGCTCACACGGTTATGGAGGCTGAGAATTTCTACCATTGGCCATCCACCAGCTGGATTGTTGAGAAAGCTTAGTGGTGTGATTTCAGTCCAGGAGCTAAGGTCGGACAGTAGTTGCACTGGTATAAGTCGCAGAGTTCAAAATCTTGAGAACCAGGAGATCTGATGCTCAGGGCATGATAAGATGGATGTCCCAGCTCAAGGAAGTAATTCATGCTTCATACACATTTTTGTTCTGTTCGCACCCTAAACACATTGGATGATGGGTGCCTACCCTGGTAAGGATCTTCTTCTTCTTCTTCTTTTTTTTTTTTTTTTTCAGTTTGTGGCTGGGGCAGGGATTGAACCCACCACCTCTGGCATATGGGACTGGCATTCTATTCCTTTGAGCCACAGGCGCTGCCCTTTGAGGATCTTCTTTATCTTTTTTACTTACTTTTCTGATTCAAAAGGTAGCTTCTTCTGAAAACACCTTCAGAGACACCCAGTAGTCATATTTTATGAGCTATCTGAAAATCCCTTAGCCCAGTAAAGTTGATACATATAACTTTCACAATATATTAGGCTGTCATATATCAATAATCACTTAAATGTATGGTCTAAATACACCCCACAAAAGAAAGAGACTGGCATTGTCGATTTAAACAAATTGACTCCATTATATGCTACTAACAAGAAACTTTCCGCAATTAAAAAATTAACTTGGAAAGCTTCTTTCAATTAAAAAATAAAAAGATCGCAAAAGAAATACAAACATAGATCAAAAAAATGCTCCAGTGGCCTATGAATGCCCATTAAAGTAGACTTCAGAATAAAGTTCTTAGAGACAAATACTATATAATAATAAATAATAAATCAGTAAAGAAGACATTATGATCCTAAACATGTATGCACTGAACACTCTAGCCTCAAAATACATTGAGCATAAGCTGATAAGCTGGAAAAAGAAATAGACAAATCTACAATTATAGTTGGGAATGTTACCATTCTTCTTCAGCAAATCAGAAATTCAGAAAAGATATGGAATATTTGAATGAAACAATTAACCAACAGAATCTAATTGACATACATAAAACAATTTACTCCCAAAGAGCAAAGTATACAATTTTTTCAAGGTCTCATGTAAGATGCACCAAGATAGACTCATGTCTTGTCCTATAAAACACACTTCAAAAATTTAAAAGAATTTAAATTATACAAAGTTTGTTCCCTTGCCTTAATGGAATTAAACTTAAAACCAATCACACAAAGACAAGAGGAAAATCTATAAGCAGAATACTTCTAAATAATTCAGAGTTCAACAAAGAAGTATCTTAGACTCATATAACTGAATGTAAGCAAAAATAAAACATATCCACATTTGTGGTTTACATCTTAAGCAGTACTCAGAGGAAAATTGATAACACTGAATCCTTATATTAGATTTGAGGAAGTTATCAATAATCTAATTTCTTGCCTAAAGAAACAGGAAAAAAAATCAAAAGGAAAATAAAAACCCAAAGCAAGCAGAAAAAGGAAGTAATAAAGATAAGAATAGAAATCAATGACATTTAAAATAGGAAAATAGATAAAATCAGTGAAATGGTAAATAGGTTTTTTTAAATTAATAAACTTCTTTTTTTTTTTTTTTTTTTTTTTTTTGTAGAGACAGAGTCTCACTTTATCGCCCTGGGTAGAGTGCCGTGGCGTCACACTGCTCACAGCAACCTCCAGCTCTTGGGCTTAAGTGATTCTCTTGCCTCAGCCTCCCTAGTAG